>CM048932.1:3417500-3495000 GCA_026686955.1 Epinephelus cyanopodus | reverse complement strand
TTGCCACAGCTCGCATTGATGTGCCATCCTGGATGAGCTGCACGACCTGAGCCACTTGTGTGGGTTGTAGACTCCGTCTCATGCTACCACTAGAGTGAAAGCACCGCCAGCATTCAAAAGTGACCAAAACATCAGCCAGAAAGCATAGGCTCTGAGAAGTGGTCTGTGGTCACCACCTGCAGAACCACTCCTTTATTGGGGGTGTCTTGCTAATTGCCTATAATTTCCACCTGTTGTCTATTCCATTTGCACAACAGCATGTGAAATTGATTGTCAATCAGTGTTGCTTCTTAAGTGGACAGTTTGATTTCACAGAAGTGTGATTGACTTGGAGTTACATTGTGTTGTTTAAGTGTTCCCTTTATTTTTTTGAGCAGTGTATACATATATATATATATATATATATATATATATGTATATACACACACACACACACACACACACACATATATATATATATACACAGTGGTGGAAAAAAGTTTTTGGACACCCCATGCATTTGTGAAATATTGCATTAAGAATCACTCTTAGGTCTTCAAGTGCAATTTCTTTTAGTACAGTCACAGCCAAAATACTAAATAAATCCTAAAAAAGGCATCAAAAACTTAAAATTGATTGGTTCCATAAAAATACATAAGAAATTTTGAGTATTGGGTCATTTTGGTGCCGGTGATGAAGGTCGTTCTTTTTATTAAAAGACACATTTTGTTGCCAAGCTTCGTGTCTACATAAAGCCAGCACATTTGAAAGTTCTTCAGACACAAAAATGGCTAAAACAAGGAACCTAACGCAGGAAACACGCCTGAAGATAAAGATTCTCAGCCAGGAAGGGTACAGCTGCCACCAGATAGCCAGGAAGTGCAGATGCAGTCCTTCAGCAGTTGGATACACTCTGCAGAAATACAGACGAACCAACAGCTTGGAAGACAAACCAAGATCTGGGCGTCCAAGAGTTTCTTCAGCAAGAAATGGCCGCATCCTGATCCGCATGTGCAGGCAAAACCGCCGAATGACATCATAGGAGCCTCAGCAGCAGTGGTCAAACCAAACTGGTGTCCAGTGTTCCACCCGCACTGTACGTGGCCGACTTTTAAATCATGGCTTAAGGTCCTACAAGGCTATCAAGAAGCCCCTGATCAATGAGAGACAGAAGTTAGCCTGGCGTCGTTGGGCCCAGGCACACAAGAACTGGACAGCCAGGAATTAGAAGAAGATTTTGTGGTCAGATGAGTCCAGTTTCCAGCTTTATCTTCCTACTAATGTGAGGGTACGCAGAAGGCCAGACGAAGCATTATCTCCAGCATGTACAGTACCTACTGTCAAGCATGGTGGAGGCAGTATCATGGTTTGGGGATGCATGAGTGCTGCTGGTGTTGGTCATCTCACCGTCTGTGATGGCACATTGAACTCTACCAAGTATTGTACCATTCTCGAACCCACATGCTCCCTTCTACGCGTGCACTGTTCCGTCGAGGTAAAAACTGGATGTTTCAACAAGATAATGCCCCTTGCCACACATCCAAGGCCAGTAGAACTTGGCTGCAGGAGCACAGTATCCAGGCCTTAGTGTGGCCAACTCAATCCCCGGACATGAGCCCCATTGAAAATCTGTGGTGGATTATCAAAAGGTCTGTTTCAAAGCATAAACCAAAGAATTTAGAAGAATTAAAAGCAGTAAATCAAGAAGAATGGGACAAGATTACCCCTCAGCAGTGTGAAAGGCTCGTGTGGAACATGCCAGCCAGGATTAGAGCTCTACTACGTGCCAATGGCAGGACTACTAAATATTAGTTTGATGATGTGATGGTTTAATTATTTTTTGTTCAGTTTTGAACACATTCTCTGTTATTTGTTGACTTTGATACCGACAATGTTGAGAACTGACATATTGAAACTGTCAAGAATTCAGTTTTGTTAGTTTTTCTTATAAACAATAAACAAAAATATAATTTGTATTTGTTTGTATCTGTCTAATGCAGCCACACCTTTTGAAACACAAAAAAGATTTTTCCACAAATATTTCATGATAATATTTGAGATTGTGTAAAATTTTAAGGGTGTCCGAAAACTTTTTCCATCACTGTATATATATATATATATATATACACACACACACACACACACACACACAATATATATATATATATATATATATATACATAATATATATATATATATATATATATATATATAAATATATATATATATATATATATATATATATATATATATATATATACGTATATTGTGCAGCCCTAATATATATGCTGCTTCTGTGTGCCAACTGACATCTACTGTTGGCAACATATAGACTGTGTATGAGTACTTCATACAACAACATAAATCCGAACTATCCCTTTAATATTTGCCGTTTGTAAACGTGCTTGTTCCCTGTATAACCATAGAGATTGGTTAAAATTACACTGCTGGTTGATGCTTGCCTTTTACATCAGTCTGCTGTGGAGTCTGTGGGGAGACATTTCATCGTGCAACAAACACGGTTCGATATGAGCTAACAACTACAAACACTTCACGAAGAGTGTTTGCTTAACGCTGACTCAAAATTCCTTAACGTCACATTTTTTCTGGTGGTACTTTAAAGCGTAATGACCAGAAAACGACCATGGTTAATTAAAAAAAAGGTCGGTAAAGCGCCAAGATACCTGCAAAGGTCGTCCAGCACGCCGGAGGGAATCTCCACTCGTTTTGTTTCCATGTTGGTAGAAAACATCCCGACTCTGTCTGTGAGTATGCAGCTGCAGAAGCCATAAGAAGAGGAAACTACACCCGCATTTACAGCTCAGAGGGTCCCAGCTTCATATCAGCTACAGAAAAGTAGCTAACATAAAATTAATCCCCTGCTCTTCCACCGTGAACTACACAGACTCAGGGCACAGACGATTGAGGGACTCTGTTGTTTATGCAGCGTTCAAGACACGTAGGACTGTAGGGTTGAGATGGGAAAACCTTCGACCATAATGCCTTGTGACCGCTCACATCACCAACACGAGTGCATGATTAGAGTTGGTCAAGTGAGTAAATAAGTTGTTAGTGTGAGGATTCTTTACATTGACAAAATAATGGCAATCCATTCAATTTAAGTTAAATTAACATACACTGAACGACGGACGCGGGCTGATATGAGGCTTTTTCATTCAAGCACCTCCATTTCATTACGTCAAATATACTGGTGATTTCGGAAAAATCTGAGTTTTCTTAATCGTCAAAACAACGACTTGGATGTTGACATGGACGCATTTCACAAGTCTGAAGCTCGATAACCGCGATGTGACCTGAACGCGGCATCAGATAGCAACCGGAAGTCAGTCATCCAATCAAAAACTGAAATGACGGCCAAAGTTAACCAGGCGAAGTACTATTGGTTCATCTTTATGTCTGTCAATTGACACCCGAGAGATACTTAGCACGTTTGTTTGAGATGTGTGTGACAGTTCACGAGGGCCCAATTCCAATCCGATCCCTTACAGACTCTGTGTTCGAAACCGTCCACTCACTCACTCACTCACTCTTCCCTATTTCGTGTTTACTATATAGTGCACTACATGGGGAGCGACTGAACGAGATTTCGGACACTAACTGAAATTTTCTGAACGTCGTTGCGTCAGTAGCTGCGCCGCATACTTCTGTGACGCAAAGTGGACGCGCCGAGCATCATGTAAACAAACCGGGCGCTTCGAGGATGACTGAACTGTATGGTGGTTGCACTTTTTGTCAATAAATTATTGAAATGTCAATGGTGTGGACGTTTGGTTTTGTCAGCTACAGTTGTGTGTCCGCATTGTGAGCTGTAATAGCCCACGATAGTGCACGAGCTACAAGCTACCTGGCTCGTGCGAGCTAAGTGGCTATTGTTAGCTCATGAGCTAACGTTACCAGCTAGCATGCTATTCGTTTCTTTTCTCTTTGCGGTTGTTGTTCTTCTTGAGCGAGGTATAATATTTGTAACTGATATACTGGACTCCAACGGCAGTTTACTGGATTACATAACGTTTGCTTCTAAATATAATTTAAATTGCGGCTAGGAGATTTTAATAAAATCTGTAAGGCGATTCCCCTACCTTTGATCCAGATGATTCAAAACAGGTTAAAGTATGCAAACGTGAAGGCTATATTACCAAATTTAGTTATTAACGAATGTAGCTTATATGACAGAAAATGTAACAACAAGTTAATAAATACTTCCTTCAAATCCAGGGCGTTTCATGACTATCATAGAGGGACCCATATACAGGCCTTGGGATCAACAAGTGTATCTTTTGCGAATAAGGCTCTCGCCAAATTTATTAAATGGCCCATCTCTCCAAAAGTCAAAGAAACTCATTTTAAGATAATCCACAGGATTTATCCAACAAGTGCATTTCTCAAGAAAAGGTTTAGATTTGAAGTAGATCCCTGTGCCTTCTGCCATGAACAAGAAGAAACACTGGAACATTTGTTTTTTTCATGTCCTGTGTCTCAGAAATTCTGGTCTGAGACAAGAAACTGGCTATCAATTAAGATTAACAACATTCCAACCCTTGAAATCCTTCACATCCTCTTTTTTATGGACAATCTGAATACATCTGTCTCCGATTTGGTTAATATTGTATTACTTTTGGGTAAATATCATCTTCACTGCAGTAACTGGAGAAACGCGAAGCCCTCCTTCAACTGGTTTTTAAATGACTTTAAGTTGTACTACCTGTCTCTCAAAAAATCAAACTCCAATAGAATTGCTAGAAAGATAAGTGCTGACTTTTCCAAGTTTCTGCTATTTTAATTCTGATCCAAGATTGTGAACTATAAGGCCAGTGCTCCTTTTTTTTCATTGATATGCCTGGACTTTCACACATAATCCTAACACCCCCCTTTTCCATATTCTTTCTCCTTCTTCTCTCTCTCCTTTTCTCGTTCAATTCCTTCTATTCAATTCCTTCTATATAAGTTGTTTTTCATGATTCTTACTATGCCATGCACTTAATGCAACGTGATGTAATGATTTAATGTGCATCCTCTACGAGACAATGTATGCACTTGTTCTGTTTGTTTCCATTTGTTTAAATAAAGGGGGGAAAAAAAAGGTTGTTGTTCTTCTCCTCTGGCAAAAGACGACCGCATTGCATTGTGGTATACAGGAGTAAAATGTAGGGTACATCGTTTGTTCACTCACATTTGCTGTGCATTGTGGGTATTTTATAGTCCACTATATCGTGAATGAAATTAACAGCGGAGAATTCGAACAACACTATAAAATGGCGAACACACTAGTGCACTATATCCGTGATAGGGTACGATTTCGAACACAGCTACTGACTTAGAGGCGCGTTCATGTATTGTGCGTGAGTGTGTGAGGGCTGTCCCACTGTCAAATCGTCAAGTCAGTGAGTGAGCTCTTTATGCCCCCTTACCGTAGGTCAGCGTCGATGCGGACTTACGGCAAAGAGCATGGATACCAAGAGGCGAAGCTCAGCTGAATTTTTGACAACAGGCACTCGGGGCGCTGCCGCCATTTTGGACTGTTGAGCTTGGACTGTTGCGCCTAGACAACATGCAAGATGTCAAGGAGAGAGGAGGAAAAAAGTAAAAGAAAACAGTGTAGTGCAATTAACTGCAACAACTATCAGTGGAACACCCCGCACCTGGCCTTCCACCTTTACCGAAGGATCCCGACAGGTAAGAACTCCTGAGGTGTAAGTTTTGAAGTGTTTTAATATCAATTTAATATGCCAGTTTTGGAGGGAAGGTATATATATGTATACACACACACACACACACACACACACACACACACACACACACACACACATATATGGGTGATTCTTCAGTTAAGGGAGTTTTTCCGTCCCCAGGGTAGATTTTCAAGAAAAAAATGTTTTTTAGAAAAAACAATTATTGCATTTGTTAAGGTTAGGTTGTAGTAGCTATGAAAAAAATAACTGTGTCTCAATGATGACATTTTAATACTTTTTCAGAGTGTTGAAAATTCAAATGTGCAAGAATTTCACTGTTTTGGGCTTGTCCCCAACCCAGACTTTTTGACATCCCTTCTATGTTAAAGCAATAAAAAGTGCTAAATTCATTAAAACTTTACTTTGCATTTCCTCATAACAACTTAAAAAGACATTTTTCAAATTCATATAGTTTAAATTTGTTCAATTTGCAATTTATTTATAGTTAAATATCGCTGTCCCTCATACATCTGTCATTACCATCACACTCAACGTTTTAGAGAGCAATAAAGTTTTTACAAACAGTTACTTACATTGTTGCATGCAAATTAGATGCTCCAGAGGAACATTCCCAGACATGAGGCAGAAGCCTGATTTTTTGATGCCCACATATGTAAGTAATTTGATGTTTTATACATCCTGATCTGAGAGTATGTTTATTAGGCGTCATTACCAAACAAGTTACTATTTGAGTATTTTAATTCATTAATAGGAAATCTCACTTTATTTACATATATTCAGTGTACATTGTATGCTAGCTAACCAATTAGCTTAGCAAGTCTAAAACTTAGCCAACATTTTCTGCAAAGAGTGAAAATTGTCATTACCATCACGTGTCATTACCATCACACAAGTGACTGTGATGGTAATGACAGTCAGTGATGGTAATGACAATGTATCTGTTTATTACCTTATAACTAGAATATATTAGCTTAATTTACTATTTACTATTTTACTATGATACATAATTGAACGGTGACCAACCGTAATTTATATTATTTTTGTTTGAAGATGTCAACATGGCCCCAGCTAAATCAGCTCAACGGTCAAAAAAACAGAGACAAAATCAAGGAAGATCCTGAGAAATATCAGCAATATCTTGAAAGAGAAAAAGAGAGATACAAAAAAAGAAAAGAGACAGGAAAATTGAAAGCCATCTCACAGTTATCAAAGCGGGAACAAAGATGCAGGAGACGACAGTGGAAAGTTAACCAAAGAAACAAAAGGGCCAGTGATAAGAACAGAGAGAAGATACCAAGTTATATAGCTGGAAACACACCTCCCTTATCTCCTATAGGTCAGGAGGAACATGAGAATGAAGTGCCCATTCTTGAAGCTTCACCTGATATTTCTGACAGTTCTCATCATAAAACCCCAAGTCAAATGAGAGGACGGAAAATTGTGAGAGCAAATAGGGCAAAAGCTTACCGTGACCTGAGTACCATCTGAAGCTTGAACATGCTCTGAGAAAGGTGGAGAAGTATAAAAAGAGATATCAAAGGCTCTCCGAGAAGCTGACAACTTCAGAATCCCCCAAAATGAAATTAAAGCAACAAATGCAGCTAAAACCGAAGGCCCTTCGAAGAACACTACTGTTTCAGAATGTGGTGCTTTCTCAGCTGAAAAAAAAATATAAGGATTCTGGCACAAAAGAAAAACAAGTAGTGTCAAAGATTCTGGCTTTGAAGATTCTAAAGAAGTACCACTTGGTGAAAGAAGCGCAAAACCAACTTGGTTTCTCAGCCAAGATGATGCGGAAAAAGCGAACGGCCTGCTGGTCTTCACTTTCACAGGAAACCCTACAAAAACATAATCAGTGTGGATACCACTGAGAAAATCAAGATATTCTTGGAACGAGACGATAACAGCAGAGCAACAACAGGGAAAAGGGAGACACTCACCCGACAGAAGGTGAAAAAGCAGAAGCGTTTTCTGAATGACACACTTCACAACCTTTATCTGAAGTTCAAGATGGAAAGTCCACTGTTGAAGCTGTCATATACAGAGTTTTGTAAAAACCGACCTTTTTGGGTTGTGACACCTACTTCACGCGACAGAGATACCTGCTTATGCAAAATACATGCCAATGTGCAGTTTATGGCTGACAAGCTAGCGTATCATAGAGTGATACAAAGCAAAAACCCTGACAGGTTGGTGGAGACCTTATGCTGTGAAAAGTCAACAAAAGACTGTGCATACAGAGAGTGTAACCTCTGCAAAGGAAAAGAGCTGCAAACTGGTGAATTTGATCCTGGCTTACAGACCCACTGGTTTAACTGGAAAAATAAAGTTGAAGAGCGTGAGAAGACAAACAAAGATGGAACGAAACACAAGTTCAATGTACATTTAACGACAAAGGAGCGGGTATATGGTACCCTCCAATCTCTTTTGGAAGACTTCACAGCTGCTTTAAAAGAGAGGTTTGCAAGACATGTCTTCAACATCCGCCATCAGTACTCCACGCTGAGTTGTCTGAAAGAAAATGTTGGGCAGAGTGAGATTATTCTTCAAGTGGATTTTGCTGAGAATTATCTCTGCAAATACTCATCTGAGATTCAAGCCGTACATTTTGGCGACTCACACAAGCAAGTATCCCTTCACACTGGAGTTGCCTACACAGGAAAAGGGATATTGTCAGTGTGTTCAGTTTCCTCATCAATGAGGCATGATCCTTCAGCTATATGGGCACATCTCTCTCCTGTGCTCTCCCACTTGAAGGAACAGAACCCCTCTGCAACAACCCTCATGTCATAAGTGATGGTCCTACAACCCAGTACCGATCCAAGAAGAATTTTTATTTACTCTCCACAATGCCATTTAGGTTTGGGTTCAGCAGGGTGACCTGGAACTTTTTGGAGGCCGGGCATGGCAAAGGGCCTGCGGATGGAGTTGGGGCAGCAATAAAACGAAATGCAGATGCTATTGTTGCCCGTGGAATAGATCTACCAAGTGGTGAAGTCCTCTTCAATGTCCTGTCGAAGGAGCAATCAAAGATCAAGCTCTTCCATGTCACTGAAGAAGACATTTCAGCAAAGGATGCCTTGCTACCAAATCAACTGGAAACAGTTCATGGAACAATGAAAATACATCAGGTGGAGTATTTTATATATTATATTATAATATTTATTTATTAAATTAGTCTTTATTTCCTCTGTGAATGTAGCATATTCAGTAACACCCAATTGTGTTAATTTTTGTACAGATTTTCACCAACAATCCAGGTCACATCAAGTGGCGAGTACTCAGCTGTTTCTGTTCAGCTCCAGAGGAGTGCAAGTGCTATGGCCCGCAGACAGTGGCCATTCAGCGAGATGAGCCAACAACAAGCCAGGAAGGATCACCCCTGGATCTGCAGCCACCTGAGATGGACACACAACCATCAACACTTGTCCCCATTTCAGAGATCACAGATCAACTGATAGGACAGTGGTGTGCCATTCAGTATGACCAAGATGTGTATCCAGGCATCATTCAGGATGTAGATGCAGAAGGTTGTACCCTTGTGAAAACAATGAGCATCATTGGCAAGAACCGTTTCTTTTGGCCTATGAAAGATGATGTTCTGTGGTATCAGCCACATGATCTGCTTGGTCTTGTCCCAGAGCCCCAGCCAGTCACAAAAAGGCACATGAGGCTACCAGAGAATGTGTGGGAGATGTTGTGCTCCCCCTCAGGGAATGAAACAAACTGGTGGTTTATGTTGGTAGCACACTCTAAACTGTCAAAATAGCTTTTTACAAAGCTATATTTGAATGCTGTTAATTACAAAAAATTGCTAAAAATAAAGCCAGACACTTTAATTCTGCTATTGAGGTTCTGCACATGATGAGTTTTTATATTGTTAAGTGCATTTTCTTATTGCTAGTGTGTAAAATCAATTAGTTACTTATGTGGTTGTTGCAGTCACAGAATGTGATATATGTTTTTTTTATGACTTAAATACTATTTTTCTTACTACACTGTATTTCTTACTAGTATTTGTCTTTTTATGACATTGTTCCGATGATTTGTATAAGCTGGTTGATAATCACCAGCAGGTCCCTGACTGTTGTTTAATATGGGTCACGCCACTGTTGCTGTGCATGAATTAAAATGCTACACACTTATTTCAGAGTGCTGAAAACTTTATTTTCTATTTTGTTATTTTTGGATTGTCACCCATCATATGGGACATTTGAGTTGAGCATGCAAGTTCTCTTGTTTGATCCTTTTTCATGTCAGAGACGAGCCAGCCGGCCCGAAGAAGATATTATTACATAAGCAATGCTGTGGTAGTTTACCAAGTGATTAATTTTAATGGAAGGTTAAGTGTTCAAAATGTGTTGTTTTTAAAAAGTAGTATTTTCTTTATCTTTCCTTTGTTGTAAAAAACAACAAAATAACACCAGTGTTAATTTTTATGTCATTACCAAAACATGTTGTCATTACCAAAACATGTGGTCATTACCATCACAATACATTTTTTGATAGAAAATGTTGCTTTTTTGTTAACTTTGGTTTTACCTCAATCATTGTGGTAATGTTTAAAAGTCTAAATTTGCATTTTCTGAAAAAATATACATTGCAATTCAAATATTCTGATTGGTATGCAATATTTCATTGTTGAGACTAGGCAATATATTAAAAAGTTAGAGAGAACATGTTGTTAAAATGTATTTTAAATATACTTACAAATATTTAGAACGTGATTCTTAAAGACCATGTTTTGTACTTACTGGAATGATTGTGAAAACTTTGCTTGTCAAATCATTTTGTATTAAAATCAGTGTTTTGTTTTTGTGATGGTAATGACATTTTGCTGTGACAACTTTGAAAAAAGCATCATAATATCAAAATTATCATGAAGTAAAATCAAAGCTACACTCAGATCTTTGTTCCAGACCAATTGATAAACCTTTTGAAATAGAAAAAACAGAGATTAAAGAACTTTTTTTTTTCAAAATTCCAAAAGTCAGAAGTAACCCGAATTGAAGAATCACCCATATATATATATATATATATATATATATATATATACATATATATACATACATGTATATGTGTGTGTGTGTTGGCCTCTTGGCCCTTGGGCTATGTGACGTCGCTACACACACATTGTTAAAATATAAAAAATAGTTAAAATATTGATTTTTTAAAAAAATTTATTTATTTATTTATTTATTTTGGTAGATTGGTTTATGGGATGATTTTGAAGGAGTAATTAAATTAATCTTCTCATAAGTGGATGTAATATGTAGAGATGCCATCTAGGCCGTTTTTCTTCGTTTTGTTTTTTAAAGTCTATATTTTACTTTACAAAAACGTGAAAAAGCAGCTGTGACCAAGCTATCACGAGGTGAGTAGCATTGTAAGCATAATTAATGGCGATATACTTCAGTTTGTTTGTGTGGTTTTATACAAGAGTACCTTGCTGCAGTCAAGATGGCCGACAAGGCGCCGCCATACATCCAATCCATGCCGGAAGTCACAACCGGAAGTTGGTTAATCGCCGCTCGATCCCGGAAATATGACCGAGCTAAAACAAAAATAAAAGCTTAAAAAACACGTACGTTTACACATACAGTGGTGAGAAAAAGTATGTGAACCCTTTGGGATTTCTTGGATTTCTGTATAAATTGGCCAGAAAATGTGTTCCGATTTTAATGTAAGTCACAACAATACAATCGTACATTCTCCTAAAGTAATACTCCACAAAAAAAAATATGTTTTGATTTTTGTTTACTGGGCACAAGATGTTAATATTCACATCACAGGGTGGAAAAAGTATGTGAAGCCCTAGGTCAATGACTTCTACAAGAGCTATTTTGACTCAGGTGTCATCCAACATGGAGTTCAATTAGTGTGACGAGTTTGCAGGAGTTGATTCAAGCTGTCCTGCCCTTTAAAAACTCACACTAGTTTTGAAATAGCTGTTCAGAAGAAGCATTGTCTGATGGGAACCATGCCCCGCACCAAAGAGCTTTCTGAAGACCTGCGAGCAAGAATTGTTGAGCTACATAAGGCTGGAAGGGGATACAAAAGTATCTCTAAAAGCCTTAATGTCCATGTCTCAACAGTTAGACAAATAATCTACAAATGGAGGGAGTTCAAGACAGTTGCCACTCTCCCCAGGCGTGGTCGTCCTGCAAAGATGACCGCAAGAGCACAGCGCAGAATGGTCAGTGAGGTGAGAAGGAATCCTCGAACATCAGCCAAAGCCTTACAAACTTCTCTGGCGCATGCAAACATTTCTGTTCATACCTCTACAATACGTAAATGTCTGAACAAGAATGGAGTTCATGGGAGGACACCACGGAGGAAACCTCTGCTGACAAAAAAGAACATTGCTGCACGTCTCAAGTTTGCTAAAGACCACCTTGATGTTCCACAGCAGTTCTGGGACAACATTCTGTGGACCGATGAAACAAAAATTGAGTTATTTGGCAGGAACACACAACGCTATGTGTGGAGGAAAAGTGGCACGGCACACCAGCATCAGAACATCATCCCAACTGTGAAATATGGTGGAGGGAGCATCATGGTTTGGGGCTGTTTTGCAGCCTCAGGGCCTGGACGGATTGCTGTCATCAATGGAAAAATGAATTCCAAAATTTACCAAGACATTTTGCAGGAAAATATAAGACCATCGGTCCACCAACTGAAGCTCAAACGAGGATGGGTGATGCAACAAGACAACGACCCCAAACATACAAGTAAATCAACAACAGAATGGTTCAAACAGAAGAAATTACGCGTTCTGGAGTGGCCAAGTCAGAGTCCGGACCTCAACCCCATTGAGATGCTGTGGCATGACCTCAAGAGAGCCATACACACCAGACAACCAAAAAATATTGCTGAACTGAAACAATTCTGTGAAGAGGAATGGTCCAAAATTCCTAGTCATTGTGCAGGTCTGATCTGCAACTACAGAAAACGTTTGGTTGAGGTTATTGCTGCAAAAGGAGGCTCAACCAGCTACTAAATGTTAAGGTTCACATACTTTTTCCACCCTGTGATGTGAATGTTTACATCTTATGCCCAATAAACAAAAATCAAAACATATTTTTTTTGTGGAGTATTACTTTAGGAGAATGTACGATTGTATTGTTGTGACTTACATTAAAATCGAAACACATTTTATGGCCAATTTATGCAGAAATCCAAGAGATCCCAAAGGGTTCACATACTTTTTCTCGCCACTGTAACATAATTTTATGCAGTTACATGTTTATCATAATGGTATAAGTGACTAGTTAATTGTCTCGCCACGACTTGACTTTATAGGCTACTGTAAAACTCAGAAGTTAGTTAAAAGCCTACAATAATATCACTAAGTTATAATGCTAACGTTTCATGGATTTAACTTTAATATCAACGTTATGAATACAAATGTAAATATTATGTTTGTGTGGTGGTGGCCACACACACACACACACACACACACACACACACACACACACACACAATAGGACTGAAGAATAACTAAAGTTAAATAAACTGAATTCTCAGATTAAATAAACTGAGAATTAATAAAAAATGAGAATTTACACAACCAAATAAACAGCACTTTCAGATTTCCAGACATTATGCATTAATCATATGATCCTTCCCTTATCTCCTGGATCACAGATTACCTGAGCGGAAGCGCACAGTATGTCAGGTTGGGGAACTGTGCTTCTGGGACATATATACATATACATATATATATATATCAAAACATAAACATAAACCACCGCACACTGAACTGAATTGCTGTGATTTTATTCAGAGCGAACTACGCGTTTCGCCCGTGGCTTCTTCAGGTTCGCTCGGCATAAACGAACCTGAAGAAGCCACGGGCGAAACGCGTAGTTCGCTCTGAATAAAATCACAGCAATTCAGTTCAGTGTGCGGTGGTTTATGTTTATGTTTTGACCAAGATGTTCCTGCGGCCGATCAGCACCTGATTCCTGAAACTGGCTGTGCAAAGGGAGTCCTGTTTATATATATATATATATATACAGTCATGGAAAAAATTATTAGACCACCCTTGTTTTCTTCAATTTCTTGTTAATTTTAATGCCTGGCTCAACTAAAGGTACATTTGTTTGGACAATTATAATGATAACAACAAAAATAGCTCATGAGAGTTTAATTTAAGAACTAAGAACTATTCATTTTCCATGGTTTTCTTGATAATAACCAAAATTACTTAAATTCTTACATCAATAGCTATGGCATTGTACCGCCAAAAACACGACTTTTAAGCATTCCATGTTTTCTTTTCTGTTTGCTTTAAACACATGATACACACAAGAGTTAATACTTGATTGCATAACCATTGTTTTTGATGACTGCAGCCATGCGTCTTGGCATGCTCTCCACCAGCTTCTGACATTGTTCTGCTGTCACAGCAGCCCATTCCTGTTGGACAAATTCAAACAAATTTTCTTTGTTTTTGGGCTTGTGGTTCTCCATTTTGAGTTTGATGATTTTCCACAGGTTTTCAATTGGATTAAGATCTGGTGATTGAGCAGGCCAAGGCATGGTGCGAATGTTGTGGTTCTCCATCCAGGCTTTAACTGACCTTGCCGTGTGGCAAGGGGCATTGTCTTGTTGGAAAATCCAGTCATTCGAGGCAGGAAAGAGTTTTCCAGCTGATGAAAGAAGACTGTTTTCAAGGGTAGTCCTGTACATGACCTGGTTCATTCGGCCTTCACACAATTGCATTTGCCCTGTTCCACTCAGACTGAAACAACCCCAGATCATGACTGATCCACCCCCATGTTTTACTGTAGGGGCAAGACAGTCTGGGTTGTAAGCTTCTCCAGGCTTCCTCCTAACCAGTAAGTTGGCTGGAGTGGGCATCAATTCAAATTGGATTCATCACTGAAGAGAACCTTAGCCCAATCATCAACAGTCCAATCCTTGTGGTCTCGAGCAAAGAGTAACCGGGCCTTCCTCTGCCTTTCATTGATGAAGGGCTTCTTGCGTGCTCTGTGTGACTTCAAACCAGCTTCAACAAGTCGGTTTCGAACTGTCCTTGCCGAACAAGTCACATTTCTCGACAGTGCCCACTCATTTTTAAGGTCCCTGGAGGTCTGACGACGATTCCTGACACAGGAACGGATGAGTGCACGGTCATCTCGTGGGGTAGAAAGACGTTTCCTGCCACGGCCAGGTAGCAATTTGGTAGTGCCATGTTCAGCTTGTTTTTTTGTTGTTGTAATGAACGGCTGTCTTGGAGATCTTCAGTTTTTTCGCTACCTGTCTCTCACTCATGCCAATTTCCAGCAGTGCCAAGATGGCTGCCTTTGTGGCTTCACATAATTCTTTTGTTTTAGGCATTATGTGAGAGCTGACAACTTCTGAGTTGTGCTACGGCTTGAATGTAAGCAGGAAACCACTCTAGGCCTTTGCATGTGCAGTGCTGCTTGTGACATGAAATGGCCTCTTATATACCCTGGGAATCAATTAAGCTTAAGAATGTCAAATAGGACATAAAGTATTATGTGACCAGCTGCATTTTTTGTTGTGTTCATTGTATTATACGTTTAGTGGTACCAGATATTAGAATGAACAATAAATTGAAGACAACAAGGGTGGTCTAATAATTTTTTCCATGACTGTATATACATTTATATATACACACACACACACACACACACACACAATATATATATATATATACATATATACACACACATATATATATATATATACATATATACACACACACATATATATATATATATATATACACACACACACACACACACACACACACACACACACATATATATATATATATAATTGTTGGTCCATACCGGAAGTCCAGACCGGAAGTCAGTTTTTTTTTTGTAGTCTTTTCCCCCAGAAGTCGGTTTCAAAGTCTTTTTTATATTATTTATTTTAGCAATACATTTACAAACTTTGAAGCAACCAACAATTATAAATATTAATAAAAATAATAATACAATTATTTCAACAATTACTTCAAATGCAATCATGTTTTGTTTGGAATAACATTGACCTCAACAAGTTCAACCTACAAAAATTGCAGAAAATCAGCAAACACATGAATTTTAGTTGAAATAATTTTTACCAAAGATTAAATAAGGTGAACCCTTTCATTTATTGGGCTTCAGTTGCAACATGCAGATTACTATCAGGTCATTCAAAACAGCTGAAAACCATGGACAACAAATGTCATACTTACTCTTACATTAGTATGGTTAATTGTAACTATTTAACTATTAAATGAACGTAATAATTAGATCGTCATATTGTCAGATGTATTCTATTATATTTCAGGAACACATGTAAACACAATATTACACTACTGTACTGGCAACATAAAGAAGGAGACTTGGAGTTCTTTTTTTTTTTGAACAAGTTTTTATTTCAGATATATAGTGAGACGAACGCAAAATGGACAAACCTCCTTCCAAAACAAGAGCAAATCCTGGGTTTACTTTCACTTTAACTTTCAAGCACTGAGGGTGAGGATGGGAATCAAGAGCAATGCAGAGTTGGCATTGTAAAAGTAGAAAAAAACAAAGATAAAAATGGAAAAACAGTAAAATAATTTATTTGTTTGGTCTATAAAATGTAAGAAAATGGTATAAAATGTCAACCACTGTTCCACAAATCCCAAGATCCCAAGATGCAGCCTAAAATGTCTTGCTTAATCCCAAATATCATTAAACATTACTGTTACATGTAGAAGTATATGATCTCAAACAGACATTTCTCATCAACATACCATGGAAATGAACTGCATTTTCCGTATGGTTTTTCAGGTGCCTCTGGATCGCGCTCTCATTTTTGATTTTAAATTTGGGGCAGAGAGGACACCCAAACTCGGATGGTGAAAGGGTTGTGTGCCCCAGACTGGCTTCGTCACTCAAAATAGAGGGGTGCATCTGAAAAAAGGAGAAGTCAGTCAACATTGATAGCTGGAAAACATACTGAACATCAACCATATTTTACCGATCTAAGGGACTTTTCCTTATCTGCTGTGAGGGTCCAAAGGACAGAGGGATGTCGTATGCTGTAAAGCCCTGTGAGGCAAATTGTGATTTGTGATATTGGGCTTTATAAATAAAATTGATTGATGGTGGGGGAGGCACTACAGCTATTTATGTGTCCACATGTGTATGTGTATTAGTGCTCTGCATTACTAAAACATAATACAAATGTATTTTTTGCAGACACCCGGGGCTATGTATACGTTATTTATCTGACCCGGTTAACCCTTGGGGGTCACTCATGAGACGACTCTCGTTACTATTTTTAGAATATCTCCGGAAAAAAAAGTTGTATATAACTTGATTGAGCAGTACAGGGTTGAGGTTATACAAGCATTAATACACAAGGAGACCAGGCGAACCAAAAATTGGGGAAAAAATGGCTTGTGTGCAGTGAATGTGTGCACAGATGTTTTACACCACAACACACCAAAATGCAGAGGAACACATATTAACCCCGCTGCAAACTACACATCTAAATTAACCAACACATCAAGCGAGGGCAGTTATAGTCTCTGACCAACATTAACACTGTTTACACAGACATTGATGAAAGGGAGCACAACAGACCTTGAGCAGCCAACGTTAAGTTAATACCAATCATGCCTCGTTTTTACACAACAAATGTAGCTAAACCCACCATCTGGTGGTAGTAATTTGTGCATGCTGAGATTCCCCACATACACGTCCCCCTAATGATTCCATACATTACGTAGAATTGCATCTTAGAGAACATAACACACGTGTTAAAATATATTGAAGATGACGGCGCGTATAAACGCAGCGGCTTGGTACTCTATGCTAGTGCTAACTACTAGCTAGTACTGGTAGTGCTAAGTGCCGAACAAAATTTTGTTGTACAATGACAATAAAGTTGTCTAATTCTAATAATTAAAAGACTCGTTCCCTTACCACTATTTCTTTTCGTTGTGCGTGGATTGCATTCTTCTCTTCATCTTCTCCGTTGTCTTCTTCTTCTTCTTCTTTGGTGAATAATACACACACAGACCAACTTCCGGTATGGACTTCCGGTATGGATTGGATATGGCGGCGCCCATGTCCGCCATCATGTCTGCAGTTGGGTCCCTCTCGTTTTGTATGCAAGCGCGTCTGCTGCGGTCTGCTGACAGTCCAAAATGGCGGTGGTAGGACGAAACCATGGACGAGTCTGTTGCTATGGGGCGTTCTATTGAGCTTCGCCTCTTGGTATCCATGCTCTGGGTCTGTCCCAAGTCTCTTAAATTACTGCTAGTGCTACTGCTAGCCGACTTTGCTAGCTGTGTAGCCCCTCCCACCTAGGAAAAAAACGTGAGGAGCTAGCGCTAGGAGCGATGAGCGAGCTATACCCTGCGTTCGGAAAGTCTTTTTTGCTTAGGAAGGTCCCTAGCTGAGTGAAATGACCCGGAAGTATTTTAGCGGCCGCCATGATAAGAGCTGTTCGAATTCTCTAAACACTAAGGAAAGGAGGTTAAATGCTTCCTTTCAGATCTCCTTTAGCATAGGATACATCGGACCTTCCTAAGCGATAGGAAAGGAGATAATTCCATCCCACAAGTCATTGCGGCAGCAATATTTACGCACCATTCACAAACTCAAATGATTAGGAAAGAAAAAGATCAACATATGACCGAGAAAGGAAGGAGATCACCATCTAAGTTACCGCTGTTTATGAAGCATTATACATCTCGTGCCATAAGTTGTTCATATTTTTAAACTTTCAACATTATGTTAAACTTAGATGCGAACTATAAACGTTTTGCTACTATTGGTGTGCCCTCCGTCCACAGCTTTGTTTAACTTGTTTTATAACAGGATAAACAAATATACAAATGTACAATGCATCATTTTAATTTTCTGATTTTCGTGTGAATGAGAAAAAACGGAAATCCACGTGCTTTCCCCATTTTCGTCTTCAAATGGCTAATTGATATAGAAATTAAACCAAAACCAGAAACCTACTTGTTTTTCACCTTTATTGTTATATCTATATTATCTGCCCCTACTGCATCTCAAAACATTGGCATCGGCTATGCTCATGGCCTAGATAGATAGATAGATAGATCGATAGATCGATAGATTAAAGAGTATTATCTAGACCTGCTCTATGTGTAAAGTGCCCTGAGATGACTGTTGTTGTGATTTGGCACTATATAAATAAAATTAAATCTAAAAAAATAAATATAGATGGATAATCAATGAAGTAATGTTGCTGTGCCTCGTGCGTAAATGCGCATATACTTGGCGTATCTGGAGATTTAAATAATCAATGAAGTTACTGCTTCCCACTTTTTATTCCCCTGTACAGTGTTTCCCTGCAGAGTTACAGTGGAAGGATCATAACAAAAAATACAAAAGACTATAACGTTAAAAGATATCTGCCTGAGGTTATTAAATACCTGCAGCGAGCACCCCACCCCGCAGCAGAAACAATAAGTGCGTTTCCCCACAGAGAGCGACGCTGTGTGCATTTACGCACGAGGCACAGCAGCGTCCCTTTTATTATTAATATTATTATTATTTATTATTTATCTAGGCCTATCTGTTTATCCTGTTATAAAACAAACAAGTTGAACACAGCTGCGGAAGGAGGGGACACGCACCATATGCTCAGTTTGCATCAGTCATTTATTCATTTGAGTGTTGTTGTATTGCCAGCCTTTAGTAATATCATTAATTAATTTTACTACTTGGGATTCAGATGGGTGAGTGTGAGCAAACATTCTCAATGTGACCATTTCGTTTCAGTTTGTGGCAGGTAGCCTATATTCCTTTTTTTAATTCAATTCCGACCTTAGTAATTAAACAATATCTTTCACCGTGTTGTCCACGTTTATATATCCTGCATGAAGCAACACGATGAGAACGTACGCCCCATACGTTCTCATCGTGTGTATTTTGTAGTCCATCTTCAGAACATAGTTTCACCATAGCAGACCCACGTCAATAACATCCGCCGTCGCATGATGACGTAGCCCAGCGTAAGCGCGGTCGGATTTTCTCAGCTCCACGGTTCTCGTTTCCTAAATCCTATTTATTCTCCTACTCATCTTTCCTTGACCTTGTGCCGTTTCCCATCGAGGTCAAGGAATAGTGTTTAGGAATAGACGATAGGAGGGACTTTCCAACCGCAGCCATAGACTCATTCGAGATGAACTGCGCCTCACCTGGAAAGTAGACGAGAGCAGGCGGCTGCAGCGGGGGGCGGTGACAAAAAGCTGCAGTGAAGTCAGACAGTTTCCCGACACTTTCCAGCAGCCTTCAGTCCATACAGGAAGTCATCTCGAACGAACCTATTGTCAGTTTAAGAGGCATGAGACAGCCTTACTCTGAAGTGTCACGTAAAGCGACGTCCATTCCTGATGACGGCAGCACCGCTGGATCTGCTGCATAATGGAGCCAGCGTTTGCTGTACATCCCAAGTCCCATTATATTCGCTGATCAAAGCCGTATCTACCTCACTCAATTTAATTTTATTTATAAAGCCCAATATCACAAATCACAATTTGCCTCACAGGGCCTTACAGCATACCACATCCCTCTGTCCTTAGGACCCTCACAGCTGATCAGGATAAAAACGGTAGAAACCTCAGGAAGAGCAACTGAGGATCCCTCTTCCAGGACAGACAGACGAGCAATAGATGTCGTACAGAACAGATCAATATAATAACTTAACAGTAATCCATATCATGGTTTCGTCCTACCGCCGCCATTTTGGACTGTCAGCAGACCACAGCAGACCTGTTTGCATACAAAACCACACAGACAAACTGAAGTATATCGCTATTAATTATGCTTACAATGCTACTCACCTCGTGATAGCTTGGTCACAGCTGTTTTTTCATGTTTTTGTAAAGCAAAATATAGACTTTAAAAAAAAACAAAATGAAGAAAAACAGCCACCTAGATTACATCTCTACATATTACATCCACTTATGAGAAGATTAACTTAATTACTCCTTCAAAATCATCCCATAAGCCAATCTACAAAAAAAGAAATAAATAAAAAAAGAAATAAATAAATAGAAACACATTAATGGTGACGTCATAGTTAGGAATAAAGATTTATTTAGAGTTTGTACAGTAAGGGGACAGTAATAATAATAATAATAGTGATAATAATAATATATAGGCTATTTTAATGATATATTTTAATGCTAAAGCAGTAATCAGTTCTGATATAAATGGCCCAAGAGGCCATACATACACACACACACATATACATATACATATATATATATATATATATATATATACACACACACACACACACACACACATATATATATATATATATATATATACACACACACACACACACACACACACACACACATATATATATATATATATATATATATATATATATATATATATATATATATATTCGACGTGTAGTTACATTTTTAGCCTGATTTATGGTCCTGCATTGAATCAACAATGTCGCTACGTTGTAGGCTACGGGGCTACGCAGAAGGCTCGCCATAGCCCCCGGCGCAGCCTGACAACGGCGTCACGGCAGGACCATAAATCAGGCTTAACACGTGGCGCGTAAAGCCTGATTTATGGTCCTGCCGTGACGCCGTCATGAACCCTTCAAACTTCTCCGTCACTCTGTTTAGTTGCGGTGCAATTCACCACCAGAGCAGTAGGGGGCTGCGTTCCTTTCCTGAGTGGTTATCATCGTCTCTAGTTGATTCTTTGTTTAGCTTCTGGCTTTTCTGGTCACAGTGAACAATGACGACTGAGAGAGAGAGAATCTTGCTGGAGTTGGAGTTGTTGAATGTCGAAGAAAGTATGTATGTTAATCCTGCAACATCTACATCGCAACAGAAAAAGGAGGAGGAGAAGTAGCCCTGCCGGTCTGTGCTGGGTCTGCGTCACCTCAACGTGTAGTTACATTTTTGGGGAGGAGCACGTCAGGCTACGCCTGAGGCTACGGTGAGCTTTCTGCGTAGCCCCATACCTTATGACATAGTGACGTCGTTGATTCAACGCAGGACCATAAATCAGTCTTTACGGTACACCGCCATGTTTTGGGAGCGGTGGAGGTGTTGCGGAAGACCAGACGGAAGAGGAGGGTAACGTTGAGACGGTTGTGTGACAGTGAAAATTCAAACTTGTTTGTCAATCCTTGATTAAAGTAAATTAGAATAGATAACATCTTTGACATTGGATTGTGGACTTTTGGAGTTGGTTGCTGGTGGGTCGAGTGGGGGTAGAGGAGTGTGTCGACCGATGGCCTGTATAGGTCCAGTAGCGGTGTGCTCGGCTGCCTTTGCTGACGAGGCCAGCCAACCAGGCTTTCTGTGTGGGTCCCCATGATAGGGAAAGGTGGCCAAGGAGCGGGGGGAGGGAGCGGTGGTGTAAGCCAGCAGCTGATAGAAAGGGAGAACAAAAGGGATAGGTCGGACAATGACAGTGAGGGTAAGGTGAGAGACAAAAATTTGAGGAAGAAGCCGAGACCGGGAGACGAGGGTGGATTCAAGTTTGTGGTTAAGTTTGAGGATAGGAGTGACAAAGGCTTAAATCCCCTCAAGTTGTCCGAAGAGATTAAAAACAGAATGGGACCTGTATTGAATGCGAAAATGATGTTGAATGGAAATGTGCTAATTTTCTGTAAAGCTGAAGCTCAAAGAGAGAAGGCAATGAAAGCTCGCTATTTGCTTAACAGGCCCATTGAATGCTTCATGCTTGACAGCAATATGCAAAATGTGAAGGGAGTAATTTATGTTAGCCCTGGCATATCAATCAATCAATCAATCAATCAATCAGTTGTATTTATAAAGCCCAATATCACAAATACAATTTGCCTCACAGGGCTTTACAGCATACGACATCCCTCTGTCCTTTAGACAGAGGGATGTCGCCTCACAGCAGATAAGGAAAAACTCCCCAAAAAAAAACCCTTTACCGGGGAAAAAAAAATGGTAGAAACCTCAGGAAGAGCAACTGAGGAGGGATCCCTCTTCCAGGACGGACAGACGTGCAGTAATCTGTATGACATCCTCGGTAATGACAGTAGCTTACAACAACATTCATGAAAGTAATAATATTGTCGTTATAGTTCTGGCTACTGTGGTACAATATGTTGAAAGTATATATTAGTATCTGGCAGTATACATGTATGATAATAATCATATGTGTATAATAACAGTAGAAGTATGACTAATGACTAATGATGAAAGCAGCAGCAGCAGCAGCAGCAGGAGGCATCTGGCAGGACCACGGCAGCAGCACAACCACACACGTCACACTATCCAGGCACCGCTGCAATACGAGTTAACCTGAGAGACAGTGGAGCACAAAGGCTCCAGAGAAGAAGCCGAGTTAGTGACATCCAGAATGGCCGAGTTAACAAGATACAGTAATAGGATACGTGAGAGAGAGGGAGGGAGAGAGAGAGAGAGGGAGAGAGAGAGAGAGAGAGAGAGAGGGAGAGAGAGAGAGAGGTGCCCGGTGCATTATAGGTGGTCCTCCAGCAGACTAGGCCTAAGTCAGCCTAACAAGGGGCTGGTACAGGGCAAGCCTGAGCCAGCCTTAACTATAAGCTTTATCAAAGAGGAAAGTCTTAAGTCTAGCCTTAAATGTGGAGACGGTGTCTGCCTCCCGGACCGTAACAGGAAGATGATTCCACAGGTGAGGAGCCTGATAGCTGAAGGCTCTGGCTCCTGATCTACTTTTGGAGACTTTAGGGACCACGAGTAACCCTGAGTTCTCAGAGAGCAGAGTTCTGGTGGGATAATATGGCACTATGAGCTCTCTAAGATATGGCGGAGCTTGACCATTTAGAGCTTTATAAGTTAACAGTAGGATTTTAAATTCAATTCTGGATTTTACAGAGAGCCAGTGCAGAGAAGCTAAAACAGGAGAAATATGATCTCGTTTCTTAGTTCCTGTTAGTACTCGTGCTGCTGCATTCTGAATTAGCTGGAGAGTTTTTACTGATTTACTAGAGCTACCTGATAATAGAGAGTTACAGTAATCCAGCCTTGAGGTAACAAAAGCGTGGACCAATTTTTCTGCATCTTTTTGGGTCAGGATAGGCCTAATTTTTGCAATATTACGCAGATGAAAAAATGCAGTCCGTGAGGTTTGTTTTAAATGAGAATTAAAAGACAAATCTTGATCAAATGTTACTCCGAGGTTTCTTACGGTAGTGCTAGAGGCCAGAGCAATGCCATCGAGAGAAACTATGTCATCAGATAAAGAGTCTCTGAGTTGTTTGGGGCCAAGAACAATAACTTCAGTTTTGTCTGAATTTAACATCAGGAAATTGGTGCTCATCCACGTTTTTATGTCTTTAAGACAATTATGAAGTTTAGTTAATTGATCACTTTCTTCTGGCTTCATCGATAAATACAGCTGTGTATCATCCGCATAACAATGGAAATTTATAGAGTGATTTCTAATGATGTTGCCTAAAGGAAGCATATATAGAATAAATAGGATTGGTCCAAGCACAGAACCTTGCGGAACTCCAAAACAAACTTTAGTACGTACGGATGATTCATTATGAACGTCAACAAATTGAAAACGATCAGATAAATAAGATTTAAACCAGCTTAGTGCAGAACCTTTTAGGCCAATTAAGTGTTCCAGTCTCTGTAGCAGAATTTCATGGTCAACAGTGTCAAACGCTGCACTAAGATCTAATAAAACAAGTACAGAGACGAGTCCTTTGTCTGAAGCAATCACAAGGACATTTGTAATTTTAACTAGTGCTGTCTCAGTGCTATGATGCACTCTAAATCCTGACTGTAATTCCTCAAATAAATTATTATCATGGAGAAAATCACACAGCTGGTCTGTGACTACTTTCTCAAGGATCTTTGACATAAAGGGAAGATTAGATATTGATCTATAGTTGGCTAACACCTCTGGATCCAGGGTGGGCTTTTTTAGTAGAGGTTTAATTACATCTACCTTAAAAGACTGTGGTACATAGCCTGTTAATAAGGATATATTGATCATATCTAATATATGGGTGTTAACTAAAGGTAAGACCTCCTTGAGTAGCCTAGTTGGGATGGGGTCTAAGAGACACGTTGATGATTTAGATGAAGAAATCACTGCAGTCAATTCTTGAAGAGAAATTGGGGAGAAGCAATCTAAATAAATATTAGGTCTTACAGCTGTGTTTGAGGTTAGATAGGTACTATCTGAGGACAGGAGGTCATGAATTTTGCCTCTAATAGTTAGAATTTTGTCATTAAAGAAGCTCATAAAATCATTACTGCTAAGGGCTAAAGGAATACAAGGCTCAATAAAGCTTTGACTCTCAGTCAGCCTGGCTACAGTGCTGAAAAGAAACCTGGGGTTATTTTTGTTTTCCTCTATTAAAGCTGAGTAATAGTTTGCTCTGGCATTGCGGAGGCCCCTCTTATAAGTTTTGAGACTGTCTGCCCAGATTAAACGAGATTCTTCCAGTTTGGTTAATCGCCAATTCCTTTCAAACTTTCGCGATATTTGTTTTAATTTACGGGTTTGAGAGTTATACCAAGGAGTGAACTTTCTTTGTTTTGTTAACTTCTTTTTAAGAGGAGCTACAGAGTCGAGTGTTGTTCACAGCGAGCTATCAACAAAATGATCAGTTCGGGAGAGGTTAAAGTCGATGCGGGAAACCTCTGTTACTAAAGGACTTGGTATTGAATTTAACTGAAAGGGCTATAGTTTCTAACCTGCAGGGAGCTGAGATTGAGGCTGCACGCAGGTTTTGAGAGAGAGGGACGGCAGTGTTGCTAACATTTAAATGACAAGTGAAGGAAATGCCATCAAGAGTATATTTGGGATTCATGAGCTTCCAAGTGAGGGAATACAACTGTCCTCCATTGCACTGTTACAAGTAGGGATTGACCAATTATCGGCTTGGCCGATAATATCGGTCGATATTCGGCATTTTTGCGATCATCGGCATCGGCCGTTTTTTTCACCGATAACCGATAAAATGAATTAATGTATTTTAAAATGCGCTCCTTCGGCTCTGATGCAGCTGTCTCTGCCTGAAGTCGGCACTCTCTTGGTTGTGTAACAGTGTCCCGCCCACATCCCTCACTGAGCTATTTTTTTCATTTATTTATTCATTCATTCATTCATTCATTCATTTGAGTGAGTTTTAAGAAATGCTGCCAGAAGGCCCCTGCACTTTGTTTTAATATAATTAAAAGGCATTTCAATTAAGATTATTTGTTCATGTTATGTTGATTATGAGAACAGTTCAGTTCAGTTTATTTTGTTGATTTATTCAAAAATTCAGGGAGCTATTTTATTTATTCATTTGAGTGAGTTTTAAGAAATGCTGCCAGAAGGCCCCTGCACTTTGTTTTAATATAATTAAAAGGCATTTCAATTAAGATTATTTGTTCATGTTATGTTAATTATGAGAACAGTTCAGTTTATTTTGTTGATTTTTTTCAAAAATTCAGGGAGCTATTTTTAATAATTGCAAATAAATATCGGTTATACATATCGGCTATCGGTTTCGCTTGGTTATTAATAATCGGTATCGGTATCGGCCCTGAAAAATCCATATCGGTCGATCTCTAGTTACAAGTGTCAGCGTTTTGGGCACACAGCAGCTGCTTGCAGAGGAATTAGGAGGTGTGGAAAGTGTGGAGGTGACCATGAGTTTGCTCAGTGTCAGGCAAGGGAGGCCAAGTGTTGTAACTGTGCGGGAAGTCATACAACCTCCTTCAGGGGGTGTGAACATCATGTCATGGCTGTGGAAATTGGAAAAGTTAGAGCTGGGGGGGAAATGTCCTATGCTGAGGCAGTGAGGAAAGTGCGGGGGGCAGAGGAGCATGTGAGGGTAGGGGGGGCAAGGGCTCTCGATGCTGAACCAGTGGTGGAGGAAGTGGCAGCGCAGGCAATGAAGAAACAGTCATTTCTAGCATTTATGGTAGATGTTCTGTGGGCAGCTAAGAACCAAACGAGGAGGTTAGATATGATCAAAGTAGTGATAGATGCAGCGGAAAGGTTCCTTGAGGAGGTGCAAGTAGGCCCAGAGCAGTTACACATGTTCATGAGACAGAGGGTGGAAACACAAGAGAGGGAAAGAGTTGCAGAAAGGGAAAGAAAGAGTACAGACAGAAGTGAATACTATGAAGAGGGAAGCATGGACGCACATGAGGATGGTGGTGATGATGATTAGCCTGCTAATATTTTACATATTGCAGTGGAATGCAAGAAGTTTAATTGTGAATGGGCAGGAGATTTGTGGATGCATTTAAAGATAAACCAGAGATGCTGTTCAGGAGACTTGGCTTAAGCCTTGTTTAGACTTTGTGGTGCCAGGATATGAAAGTATCAGACAGGATAGATATGAGAAGTCAGGAGGGGGATGTGCAATGTTCTTAAAGGAATAGTTCACCCTAAAACAAAATTCAGTCATTATAGACTCACCCTCATGCTGATGAGTAATCCGGTGTAGTTTTTTCTTCCTCAAAGTGCACCTGGAGACCCCCAGTGAGCCAGTCCTGCAGCGAAAATCCTTACAATTGTGACAGACACGAAAAGGTCCATAAAACTACACAAAAACTTTGTAATATTCCTCCATACTGCTCGTCCGCGACAATCCAAGTGTCCTGAAGTGGGAACATCCAGAGTTTACTCGCAACAACGTCATTTAGTATATTTTAATACCATAAACAGTGGCTATGCTCTGTTTGCCCGGAGGCGCGCTTGCGCGTGCCCGCCCATACATGTCGTTCACTCTCTTGGCCTTTTGAACATTTGAAATCCTCCGGTGAAAAGTGTTCACTACAGACCCGGAGTGCATGGACATTGACGGTGTTGATATCGCGACGAAAAGCAATCAGCCATAGCTGCAGTCTGTCAGGATCCTGAACTGGTAGCCTGTGGAAAGTCACGGATCTCCTGAACACACGGATCTCCTGATTGAAGCATCCAGGAAAGGAACACACTCGAACCATCTTGTTATTTCAACTTCCCGGTGCTACTGAAAAAAGAGTAAACCTTTGAGTGACAAAGAAAATAACCAATAATGTTGTTTTTCATCCAGCTCGGGGAGAAACTAACTTCCTTCTGTGCTCTCATGGCTTACAGCAGGATGTAAATGTAACCCCTGGGTGACAAAGCCCCAGAGTTACTATGTGCATAATCGTAGGCATAAAATTCTATGTCATTTTCTAAATCTAACTTCTCTAAAGGCCATGTCCCTTTAAGAACAAGACATTTCTGTAGTTTGTTGAACCTGTACATCCCTCCACACGAGGGGTGACAGGTTTTTATCTGCATTAGATTGGTCAGTTAAGAGAGACATCCTGCTACTAGCATTATGATTGGTTAAGGAGCTGGATGAATAGGGGAGGTCCGGGCCAAGAGAGGAGAGAGCAGGCCAGCGGCTCCTGATGGAGTGTGTGTTTTTGTAGCTGCTCGCTATGAACC
Source organism: Epinephelus cyanopodus (assembly GCA_026686955.1). NCBI lineage: Eukaryota > Metazoa > Chordata > Actinopteri > Perciformes > Serranidae > Epinephelus > Epinephelus cyanopodus. Next base: position 3,466,880 of record CM048932.1, on the reverse strand, counting down.
TGAGTTGAAGTAAATAAGTGCCATCACTGAAGTAGCTGCATGCCTTTGTAAGAAGTGTGTTAGGACTAAAAATTGTTTAGACGTGTATAGTGGGTTGTAACGCTAGTTTCAGCCCTGTTTGCTGTTACTCTGCTGAGTAGTCGCCTGTTAGCCTCGCGGCTAATGTTTGGCTAATGCTGCCCGCGCGGACCTGGAAGCCTGCCTAGATTGTCACCAGATAACGCACCGTGTGACCGGCGAAGCACGGTTGCACCTCTGGCTTCGAGGGAGACTAAGAGTAGCCTTTCATTATCGCCTGTGAGGACGGATGTGGATTTTTCTTCTTTAATCCATTATGAGACCGGGAGCGGACCACTATGGGACATTAAAGCCAGGAGACCTCTGAGTCTTCGGCCTGGGTGAGACACCTACAATTGCATCGCTCAGTGCACGGAGTGTAGACAGTTACCGGTGCGCTGAGGTGAAACACACCTTGTCATTGACACTTCATTCAGGCCTGCATCGAGTTTATTTGTTTTTTTTTCCTGCCGGCTTTTTGTTTACTTTTGTGAGTGGGCCCACACAAATAATATCTGAATTATTGTCTAGATGGAGGTTATTGTTATCTCTTGTAGTTTATTCTTGCCAAAGTGTCCAAGGGGGTTTTATTAAGTAATGATGTGGAGTACCCTTGCCAGTTATAGTTAAAGGGTCAGTTCCTGGAGTTTTGAGGGCATGGTTATAAGCTTTGTGATTAAAAGGGGTAATATGTGAATCAATAAGGTTTAAAGGATACTGTCCGACAAGGGCAAAGGAGACTCATCTGTGATTTCATTTTCATTGCTGTGCTAAAAAAGGACTAGTGCCTATATTTTCTTTTTGTACAAAATAATTCATGTCATAAAAGAACACTGAAACAAGGGTGATTTATTTTAATTTTTGTTGTTGTTTAAAAACGTTTTGTTAATAAATAAGAGCATTTCATATAAAGTCAGTTCATTCCTCTCATTGGCTGTGGTACAAATAAGCAATGAATAGAAGGGATTAAAAACACAAGGGTTTACAGTATTAAATCAAAGCCTTAAAGGTACCCATTTTCATTTGAATACTCTTAGTTAGCAGAAGTCTAATACCTATTTTAAAACTAAAGGGTAACCAAAGTCAAAGTAACGTGTGATTAAGTTAAAGAACCCAGGGCACTGTATCTCTAGCTAGGTGATACAAAGAAAGCGCTACATAAATGGAGGCACCGCTGGGATCCTGCTAACTAAGCGCTTTAACTTGTCATTCTTACTTAAAAAACTCTATCCCCATTTATCTTTGTGATTTATTGTTATAAGTTTTGCCAGAACCAGTATTACCAACCCAAGTTTCCAACATTTTCAGATAAATAATAAGGTCAGATTGAAGTTTCAGTATCTTGAATATCAAGTGAACAAAGAAAAACATTAAAATTAGACATGTCACAATTAAGAAACTGGTGTAAAGGGGAGGGGTTAGAGCTATCCCATGCACTAGTAGTGAAACTGGTCCCCACAGACGCCACAGTTGAGCAAATCGAAGAGACCTTGACAACCATTAAAGCCCTGGCAAGAGTGAAAGTCCGAGGACGGATGTTTAACCCTCAAGCTCAGTCGCTTGTGGTGCTCTGTGAGTGTAGTCAATCAATCAATCAATCAATCAATCAATCAATTTTATTTATAAAGTCCAATATCACCGGGCTCACAGGGCTTTACAGCATACAACATCCCTCTGTCCTTTAGACCCTCACAGCGGATAAGGAAAAACTCCCCAAAAAAACCCCTTTACCGGGGAAAAAAAAATGGTAGAAACCTCAGGAAGAGCAACAGAGGAGGGATCCCTCTTCCAGGACGGACAGACGTGCAATAGATGTCGTACAGAACAGATCAGCATAACAAATTAACAGTAATCTGTATGACACAATACAGTAATCTGTATGACATCCTCGGTAATGACAGTAGCTTACAACAACATTCATGAAAGTAATAATATTGTCGTTATAGTTCTGGCTACTGTAGTACAATATATTGAAAGTATATATTAGTATCTGGCAGTATACATGTATGATAATAATCATATGTGTATAATAACAATAGAAGTATGACTAATGACTAATGATGGCAGCAGCAGCAGCAGCAGCAGGAGGCATCTGGCATGTGTGCATCCCTCTGGATGTGCCCCCTATTGGAGGAGGTGAACCTTGGACACTGCATGGGCCAAATGAAGAAGAGGCTACCACGAGTAATGAAAGGGCGAACCTACAGCCCCCAACAGAGAATTACTCCATTCCTACTGAAGAGACAATTGAATTGATTGAGATACTACCCCCAGACTCTGCACCAGGAAACTCTGCTGAGTCAGTTGGGGAGATCTGTTGTTCAAGACAATGAGACCCCCTCAAGAGAGTAATGTCTTCCGACGCCTTTGGGCGTACTCTGGTATAACTCCGCCAGCCGGAGAGGAGAATTTAGACACCTGGATGGAGCAAGCACGCTTGATGATGGATGAATGTGACTGTTCAGACCGAGAGAAACGGAACGGGATTGTTGAAAGTTTGAAGGGTCCTGCATTGGAGATAGCCCAAGCTGTGAGAGCAAACAACCCTGAAGCTGCTCCTGGAGAGTACATACAGGCCCTTGAGAGGGCTTTTGGGACCTCTGAGACAACTGAGGACCTCTTATCTTTCAGAGCACTACGCCAATGCTCAGGTGAGAGACTCTCTGACTTTTTGAGAAGGGTGGAGCGGCTGCTAACCAAAGTAGTGCAGAGAGGAGGGCTAGAGTTTCAAAGACTAAAGAAACAAGTCGAGGACCTGCAGAACCAACTTGGTGTAATGGCAGTGACATACACAGACTCTCGTCCACCAAAGGAGGCTGGGTGGAGAAGAAATTCTGGAGAGAGTAAAGGGAAAAACTATTGTCCTAATCGGCTGAGCCCCAAAGAGAAGGCCCGGACCAGCAATGATGGAGATGATTTTTTCTGCTACCGATGCAGCAAAGATGGACATGTGGCCCCTCGCTGTAATGCCCCTGAGGACTCTGCAAAGGTCATACAGAAACTGATTCGTTCTTTAAAAAGACACAAAGTAAACAGCAAAGACCAAACAAAGAGCCACCAAACACCAACTGCTCTGTTAAATGAAGTGCCATAGACACCAACAAGGTCACAAGTCTTCCAAAAGGGCTAGTGGGAGAACCTTCACTTGCTAAAATAATCATTGAGGGTCACCCAACCACTGCACTCATGGATGGTGGCTCCACTGTCAGCATCATATTTGAAAGTTGGTATGCAGCCCACCTGTCCCACTTGACCCTGCATCCCATTTCCAGCTTGGATCTTTGGGGCCTCAGCGAGTCCATCTATCCTTATAAAGGGTATGTAGCCATGGAAGTCAAGTTCTTGGATGATGGAGCTCATGCCAAGCCAAAGATGGTGTTGGCCCTGGTGTGCCCAGACCCAAATGGCCCTGATCAGGCACCAGTGATCATTGGCACAAATGCAACCGGAGACAACACAGAGTGTAGTGGCCAGGTCAACTCATGGCGAGTGTGCACGCAGACACCTGTACAGATTGAACTAAAACCCTCACTATGCCCCATAGATGACAGTGTTGGACACATAAGATGGACTGGCCCTGGACCACTTAACATCCCTCCTGGTGGTATGATATTTGCTGCCTGCAAAGTGACTGCAAAGGAGCCGTGGGAGCAAGATGTACTAGTAATTGAGGCCCCAGCACCACGCCCTCTTCCAGCTGGGGTTGTGGTGCCGCCATGTGTCCTCTTTACCTCTGACATGAATATGGACAGCTTCTCAGTGTTATTGAGGAATGAATCACTAAAAGCCAGATCCATCCCCAAGGGCACTGTTGTAGCCTCCGTCCATAAAGCCGAAATAGTGACTGAGCTCCAGAAAGAGGAGGCGTCTTCTCAGAAAGTGGATCCTGCGCTGTTCAACTTTGGAGACTCCCCTATCCCCAGTGCTTGGAAAGAGAGACTCGCTAATAAGCTATCAGAGAGAGCTGGAGTATTTTCCCTTGGAAAATGGGATGTGGGGCTAGCTAAGGATATTGAACATACCATCCGCCTCAGTGATCCTCGACCTTTCAGAGAATGATCAAGATGCCTTGCACCAGCTGACATAGATGACGTTAGGCGTCACCTGCAAAAACTACTGGCTGCTGGAATAATCAAAGAGTCACGCAGCCCGTATGCATCGCCAATCGTGGTGGCCAGAAAAAAGAATGGCTCCATCAGAATGTGCATTGATTACCGCACTCTAAATGCACGAACCATCCCTGACTAGTACACTGTTCCCAGAATCGATGACGCCTTGGACTGTATGACTGGGAGTCATTGGTTCTCTGTACTGGATCCGAGAAACGGCTACTATCAAATAGCCATGCGTGAGGAAGATAAGGAAAAGACAGCCTTCATATGCCTGCTGGGGTTCTTTCAGTTCGAACGAATGCCTCAGGGTATCACAGGAGCCCCAACCACATTTCAGCAGCTAATGGAGAAGGCTGTGGGAGATATGACCCTGCTCCAGTGCCTAGTGTACCTCGATGACCTGATAGTATTCGGGAGGACACTGGAGGAACATGAGGAACGTCTCCTAAGAGTGCTGGACTGGCTGCAGGAATATGGCCTGAAGTTATCCATTGATAAATGCCAGTTCTGCCAGCCACAGGTCAAATATGTTGGCCACATTGTGTCAGCCTCAGGGATAGCCACAGACCCTGAAAAAATCCGGGCGGTCACACACTGGGAACAACCTACCATCAACAAAACCCTGCAATCTTTTTTGGGTTTCTGCCTGTATTATAGGCGATTCATCGCTAACTACTCAACTATCGTGGGACCCCTGACAGACCTGACAAAAGGCTATCTACCAGCATAGAAAGGCAAGAAAGCAGCAATACCACAGGCCACCTACTTCAAAAAAACTGAGCCTTTTGGAGATCGGTGGACCCCCGCCTGCACTGCTGCCTTCCATGAAATAATCCACTGTCTCACACATGCTCCAGTATTGGCTTTTGCCAACCCAACCAAGCCCTACATACTGCATGTAGATGCCAGCTTCGATGGTTTGGGCGCAGTGCTAAACCAAGAGTATCCCAAAGGGTTGCGTCTTGTAGCCTTTGCCAGTCGAAAGTTGAGGAACGCTGAGAGAAACTACCCTGTCCATCAACTTGAGTTTCTCGCCTTGAAGTGGGCAGTCGTTGACAAATTCCATGACTACCTGTATGGGGCCAAGTTCTCAGTGAGAACAGATAACATTCCACTGACCTATGTTCTCACGTCTGCAAAGCTGAATGCCACTGGCCACAGGTGGCTAGCAGCCCTGTCCACTTATGACTTTGGCATACAGTATCGGCCAGGCAGAGAGAATATCGATGCAGACCTGCTATCAAGGAATGCAAGCCACCAGGAGGAAGGGTGGATACCTCCATCTGGAGTAAAGGCCCTCTGCAAAAGAGTGAGTGTCTGAGTCCCCTGACCCCCCAACCCGTTGTGTGGATCAGCTAGGCGCATCACCCTCTGCTATCCCTGACATGTATGTGTACCCTGTCCGGCTGTGTGAAAGCCTTGTGGAGCAGTTGAGTAACACTGAATTACAGAGAGACCAAGACACAGATGAAGCAATTGGGAGGGTGAAACAAGAGATAAGGACAGGAAAGTGGCCTTGCACTATTCAGAGCACCCACGCAGAAACCTCTCTTCTTCAACGAGAGGGGGAAAAACTGCAGCTACGCAACAGATTTCTGTATAGGAAGATGGCGAGACCAAGCGGAAAAGAAGTGTTTCAGTTGGTACTCCCCGAAAAGCACCGAAAGCTGGTACTACAGTCCCTGCATGATGATTTTGGACATCTTGGGATTGAGAAAACTACAGAGTTGGTGCGAGACAGATTCTACTGGCCCAAAATGGCCACTGACAGAGCAGTACATCAAAACATGCGGAAGGTGTGTGGCTTGGAAGACCTCACCTCACAAGGCTGCTCCATTGCATCAGATCACAAGCCGTGGTCCACTGGACTTAGTATGCATTGATTTCCTTACGATTGAGCCAGATTCCAGGGGAGTGTCTAATGTCTTAGTGGTCATCGACCATTTCACCCGGTACGCCCAGGCGTTCCCCACGAAAGACCAACGAGCATCAACTGTAGCCAAAGTACTCTTGGAGAAGTTTTTCATCCATTATGGTCTGCCAGCTCGTATTCATTCTGACCAAGGGCGAGACTTTGAGAGTCGATTGATAAAAGGACTCTTGAGCATGCTGGGGATAAGAAAGTCAAGAACCACTCCTTACCATCCGCAGGGAGACCCTCAGCCAGAATGCTTCAATCTTACTCTTCTATCCATGCTGGGCACCCTTGATCCAATACACAAGCAGAGATGGAGTCAGCATGTGTCCTTTATGGTTCATGCCTATAACAGCACCCCTAATGAGGCGACAGGATATTCGCCATATTACCTCATGTTCGGCAGAGAGGCCCATCTGCCTGTTGATGTGTGTTTTGGCTTGGCTGTGGAGGGAGAGGACGCAACCACGCACCACCAGTATGTGGAAAAGCTAAGGGAGGACCTCCGACACGCTTACCACTTAGCGTCTGAAGCCTCCCACAAGAACCATCAGAAAAACAAGCGGAGCTATGACACCAGAGTACGAGTCCACAACATGCAGGAAGGAGATAGGGTACTTGTTCGAGCTCTGGGAGTCCCAGGGAAGCACAAGCTAAAAGAGAAGTGGAACCTGCAACCTTATGTGGTCGTGGGAAAGCTGCCTGAAGGCAGAAGAGGAATAGTGAAAGCGCTCCACAGAGACCATTTGCTTCCCATAGGATTCCTTGTGCGGATGCCTAAAGCTCAAGAAGTGACTCCTCCATCTCAGAGACCATCAACCAGAGCCTCCGGTGCCCCTACTCAGAGGAGAGCACCATGGAGTGACGGACAGACAGCTGACGACCAAGGGCACCATGATTCAGAGAGTGAAGAGAAGGATTCCCACTATTCCTCCAGGGGGCTCACCCATGGTGACAGGCCAATTCTGCTCCCTTTCTTTCCATCACAGTACCCTGATGATAATGAAAATAGACCTAATGCAGTCGGCATGGAAGGAAGTAGTTCCCCTGGTACACCTCCCAGTGAAGAACGGATGCTTGACCCTGCTCCTACAGCAGAGGAGGATGCAGATAGTGTTGTACTACCATCGGAGGACCCTGTGGCGGACACAGGACTGGAAGTGGGAGACGTCCCAATGACTAGTGAGCCCAATGATGGAGTGGACTCCAGCTGTGCCCCTGCTGCTAAACGAGTGATCAAGCCAGTCATCCGTCTGACCTATGATGAACCAGGAGAGTCCGCTGACCAGCCACTAGTCATCGTGCACCGAGGGATAAGAATATACCTCAACAGAGATGAAGGGGGACAGATCACTGAATCCCCTACAGTTTCATACAGCTTCACCATTAGGTGTCCCCAGTGCAGTGCAGGAGGAGACTGTCAGCCCATCAAGTCCCCCAAAGTTAGAAAAACTGTCTGATAGGGACATTCAGACATCTAAAAGGGGGGAGGGTGTAACCCCTGGGTAACAAAGCCCCAGAGTTACTATGTGCATAATCGTAGGCATAAAATTCTATGTCATTTTCTAAATCTAACTTCTCGAAAGGCCATGTCCCTTTAAAAACGAGACATTTCTGTAGTTTGTTTAACCTGTACATCCCTCCACACGAGGGGTGACAGACTATCTATGTGTTGGTTTTTATCTGCATTAGATTGGTCAGTTAAGAGAGACATCCTGCTACTAGCATTATGATTAGTTAAGGGGCGGGACGAATAGGGGAGGTTCTGGCCAAGAGAGGAGAGAGCAGGCCAGTGGCTCCTGATGGAGTGTGTGTTTTTGTAGCTGCTCGCTATGAACCTGAGTTGAAGTAAATAAGTGCCGTCACTGAAGTAGCTGTACGCCTTTGTAAGAAGTGTGTTATTGGGCTAAAAATTGTTTAGATGTGTATAGTGGGTTGTAACGCTAGTTTCAGCCCTGTTTGCTGTTACTCTGCTGACTAGTCGCCTGTTAGCCTTGCGGCTAATGTTTGGCTAATGCTGCCAGCACGGACCTGGAGGCCTGCCTAGATTGTCACCAGCCGTGTGACCGGCGAAGCACGGTTGCACCTCTGGCTTCGAGGGAGACTAAGAGTAGCCTTTCATCATTGCCTGTTAGGACAGATGTGGACTTTTCTTCTTTAATCCATTATGAGACGGGGAGCGGACCACTACGGGACATTAAAGCCAGGAGACCTCTGAGTCTTCAGTCTGGGTGAGACACCTACAATTGCATCGCTCAGTGCACGGAGTGTAGACAGTTACCGGCGCGCTGAGGTGAAACACAACTTGCCATTGACACTTCATTCAGGCCTGCAACAAGTTTATTTGGTTTTTTTTTCCTGCCGGCTTTTTGTTTACTTTTGTGAGTGGGCCCACACAAATAATATCTGAATTATTGTCTAGATGGAGGTTATTGTTATCTCTTGTAGTTAATTCTTGCCAAAGTGTCCAAGGGGGTTTTATTAAGTAATGATGTGGAGTACCCTTGCCAGTTATAGTTAAAGGGTCAGTTCCTGGAGTTTTGAGGGCATGGTTATAAGCTTTGTGATTAAAAGGGGTAATATGTGAATCAATAAGGTTTAAAGGATACTGTCCGACAAGGGCAAAGGAGACTCATCTGTGATTTCATTTTCATTGCTGTGCTAAAAAAGGACTAGTGCCTATATTTTCTTTTTGTACAAAATAATTCATGCCATAAAAGAACACTGAAACAAGGGTGATTTATTTTAATTTTTTTTGTTGTTTAAAAAAGTTTTGTTAATAAATAAGAGCATTTCAAGTAAAGTCAGTTCATTCCCCTCATTAGTTGTGGTAACAAATAAGCAATAAATAGAAGGGATTAAAAACACAAGGGTTTACAGTAATAAATCAAAGCCTCAAAGGTACCCATTTTCATTTGAATACTCTTAGTTAGCAGAAGTCTAATACCTATTTTAATGCTAAAAGGTAACGAAAGTCAAAGTAATGTGTGATTAAGTGAAAGAACCCAGGGCACTGTATCTCTAGCTAGGTGATACAAAGAAAGCGCTACATAAATACCAGTGTATCTATCGCGAGTTCTCATTGATCTTTTCTGGTGCGGCTTCCGTAGTTCAAGCTCCGTAGTTCAAACTCAAGAGTGAACGGCGTACACAGGCGAGCACGGGCGAGCACGCGCAAGTGCGTCTCCGGGCAAACAGAGCATAGCCACTGTTTATGGTATTAAAATATACTAAATGACGTCATTGCGAGTAAACTCTGGATGTTCCCACTTCAGGACACTTGGATTGTCGCGGATGAGCAGTATGGAGGAATATTACAAAGTTTTTGTGTAGTTTTATGGACCTTTTCATGTCAGTCACAATTGACGCCCATTGTAAGGATTTTCGCTGCAGGACTGGCTCACTGGGGGTCTCCAGGTACACTTAGAGGAAGAAAAAACTACACCGGATTACTCATCAGTATGAGGGTGAGTCCATAATGACTGAATTTTGTTTTAGGGTGAACTATTCCTTTAAGGTCAGATATACAGTATCAGCGGGTGGAAATCAAGTCTTCACTAGAGTGTGTTGTGGTAAGAGTGTTGGAGGATAGATGGGTGACTATTGCGAATTTCTATAATCCATGCCTGCCAATTAATATAAGTGAAATGGAAGAGGTTATGGAGCAAATAGGGGAGCCAGTCATTATGGCTTGGTGACTTTAATGCACACAACTCTCTGTGGGGCAGCAGGGTAAGAGATGGTAATGGGAGCACTGTGGAGGAATTTATGGACAGGTATGGGTTGGTATGTGTGAATGATGGCAGGCCTACTAGGTTTGAGATAAGGATAGGGGCAGTGTCATGCATAGACTTAGCTCTAGCATCCAGTGAGTGGGCAAGGGTGGGAGAATTGGATTCCATGGACAGGTACACTTTAGGCAGTGATCACTTTCCTATTTTGTTGAGATTTTGGAAAACATTGTTAATTGAAGAGCAGATGAGGCCAGGTTATTTTGACTATAGCAAGGCAGACTGGAAGACATTTGCAGAGAAGTGTGATCAGGCCCTTGACAGTGTAAAGGGGGAAGGAACAATAGATGAGTGGAGTAATAGTCTTTGTGAAATGCTATTGCGTAAAGCATATGTGTATCCCTATTAAGAAAAAACCCACTGCAAAAGTAAGCATCCCATGGTGGAATAAAGAATGTGATAAGGCAGTCAGAGGTAGGAATCGAGCATGTAGAGCACTGAGAAAGGGCCCAGACAGAGAGTAATATGATAGAGTATAAAAGGTTGAGAGCCAAAAAAAGAAGAGTGATTAAGTCTGCAAAAAAGGAGTGCTGGAGGAAGTACTGTGGAGGGTTAAGGGTAGACACTTCAGTGGGAGAAGTATGGGCAGCAGTTCACCGAATGTCAGGGGTAGTGAGGCAGAAGAGAATGCCAGTGTTAGAGGAGGAAGGGGTGGTTGCTACAAGTGATGTAGAGAAGGCAAAGATGTGTGAAAATAAGTTTAAGGCTGTCAATAGTGGTATGAACACTGGGGAGGAGAGTATAAGGAAAAGGAATGAGACACTGAGACACCACATTTTCAAACTCAAAGTGGATGATGATAATACTAATGCTGTCAATTTTGTACTTCTCAATGACAGAACTGTGTAAAGCTATAAAGAATGGGGGAAGGACAGCACCAGGAAAAGATGGGTTAAGCTATGAAATATTTAAGAATTTAGGAGTGTTGGTGTTGGAGGAAATACTTGCTCTCATTAACAACATATGGAAGGAAGGAATTCTTCCTGCAGCCTGGAAGCAAGCAGTAGTGGTCCCAATTTTAAAACCGGGGAAAGATGCTGCGAAGCCAGGGTCGTACAGACCTATTCCACTTACTACAGTAATATGCAAAATAATGGAGAGAATGGTGACTGATAGGTTAATGTATAAATTGGAGAAGGGGGGTTGGTTCACTCCAAAGCAAAGTGGGTTTAGTAGAGGTAGGAGCACCAAGGACTAGGTGCTTTCACTTGAGTCCGATATAAAGAAGGCCATGGTAAATAAAGAGGGACTGATAGCAATGGTTTTAGATATCGAAAAAGCCTATGATATGTTGTGGAAGGAGGGGCTAATTGTGAAACTGTATGATGCAGGAATACGAGGACGCTTACTAAACTGGATCCAGGACTTTCTTAAGAACAGGGAAATACAGGTAAGGGTGGGAGGAGCTCTATCTAGTGGCACAGGCATTGAGAATGGAACACCACAGGGAAGCGTAAGTAGTCCAATACTATTCAACATTATGATTAATGACATTTTTAAAGATATTGGGCCTGGGTTTGGTCTCTCTCTGTTCGCAGATGATGGAGCAGTGTGGAAAAGCGGGAGGAACATAAAACACTTAACTGAGAGAATGCAAAGAGCAATAAATAAATTAATTGACTGGGGAAGCAGGTAGGGCTTTAAGATATCAGTAGAAAAAACAAAGTATGTTGTGTTTGGTAATAAGAAAACTGAATGTCAAGGTCTATCTATGTATGGACAGGCAATTGAGAGGGTAAAAGTATTTAAATTTTTGGGAGTACATTTTGATGAAAGGCTCACACGGGGAAAACATATTGACAGTATTGTAGGTAAATGTGAAAACGTTATTAATGTGATGAGGTCTCTCTCTGGAAGTACTTGGGGTGCTGGCTGAGAGATGCAAATACTAATATATAGAGCAACGATAAGATCAAGACTAGATTATGGACGTCTGTGCTATGGTACAACAGCCAAAACAGTTCTAAAGTGTCTTGATGTCGTGCAAGCATTGAGGGTGTGCTGTGGGGCCCTCCGCACCACCCCAATCCCGGCCTTACTGGTTGACATGGAAGAGACGCCACTGGGAATTCGGAGGACAAAGCTGACAATGGAGTACATAAATAAACTAAGGGGATGTAAAGGGGAGAATCCAGCAAAATCAGTCCTGGAGGAAGCATGGGAATGGGGAGGAGGAAGTTTCAAAAAAGAGTGCTTCATCTTTAAGATCAGTAAGGAAATGGAGGGGCCAGGGTTGGGGGAGGTTGGGGTTGCCCCTATAGTGCACTGGCCAGTTATACCGACTTGGTTATTACCATCACCGGAGATAGACCTCAGCATATTGGAATTAATCAAAACAAACGGAAGTACAGCTTATAGTGACCTGATGGAAAACAGATTAGAAGGCTCCTGGCAACATCATCTTCAAATTTACACAGACGGGTCCCAAGATCCAGAAACAGGGAAGTCAGGTTTTGCCTTTTGTATTCCAAGTCCGGGCATAGTAGTGAGCAGGTGACTGTCGGAGGGGTTTTCAGTCTTCACAACAGAGCTGATGGCCATAATATGGGCATTGGAGTGGGTGGAGGAGGTGCAGGCAGGGCAGGTTGTTATATGCTCAGACTCTGATGCTGTTTTAATGACTTTGGGGGAAGGCAAGCTGGGAGTCCATTCAGACCTGGTGGTTCAGCTGTTGGTACAGCTGTATAAAATTGAGAAGGCAGGAGGGGAGGTTGCGTTTCTCTGGGTGCCAGCCCATGTGGGCGTAGAGGGGAACGAGATGGCAGATGGAGCAGCTAAAAGGGCATTGAGGAGGGAGGTGGATGTGAAGGTGGCCATAGGAGTGATTGAGTATAGGTCCATTATCAGAGGAAGAATTTCAGCAGGGTGGCAAGAGCAGTGGGAAAAGGAAAAAAAGGGGAGACATTACTTTAGTATTCAGAACAGTGTTAAAAAGGGGCAGAATTACTTGGGGTCAGAGAGGAGGCATACGGTGACCATGACAAGGCTGAGACTGGGGCACTGTGGGCTGGCCTGGGACCTGTTAAAAATTGGAAAACACAAAGATGGACTCTGTGAAACCTGCAAGAAATAACAAACTGTGAGGCATGTCCTCATGGAGTGCAGCCAGTACACAGAAGAGTGAAAGAGGATGTATGAACAAGTGTCAGGCCAGCCTGCAAGGGATGTTACATTAAAGAGCCTTCTGAATCCCACTGAAAACCAGCCACGGGCTGTGAAAGCTGTCCTTGAGTTCATCGCCGCTACAGGATTACACTTGTGGAAATGGAATTAAGTGCATTGTAGACTCGACCTGTGGGAGGCAGCAATGTGCCACAAGGCATCTAGACTGCCGGAAACTACAAGAAGAAGAAGAAGAAGAAGCCACCATGTTTTCCGGACTGTTGCAATGAAACGCTTTCAGATCAGACGTGTCATACGGTCATATAAATCCGACAAGGAATGACCGGCCTGGATTGCCAAACGAATGCAGCATAAGTCCTTATGAATTCTCCTACTCATCTCCCCTTGACCTTGTGACGTTTCCCACCGAGGTCAAGGAATAGCGATTAGGAATAGACGATAGGAGGGACTTTCCGACTGCAGCCCCTGCCTCAGAGTACGTACTCAGAACGGCCCCAAGAAACTCCTCCTGGCTGGGGCTTGGGGATTACTTTGTGCTAATTGAATATACTCAAGGCGGGATGTGACGTTTTGTAAATAACAACATGGTTATGTAGTTTAGCTAGGCTAACCGTTAGCTGTTAGTGGCGTCTGTAATAACTCAATAAACTATAATAAAACTATAATAAAATATTTTTTCCAGCAGATGTCTTAGTTACAACATAATTGAGCCAGCAAAGCAGTTTTGTGTTGCTATGTGTAGTATTTATTCAGTTTTGGGAAATCACGATGTCTGAAAAGCATCAACTGACAGGGACATGTTTAACAGCAGCAGCAAAGTTAACATCAGGACGTCATCTGTTGTGTTAAAAGCCTCCCGTTGTCGGATACGACATGAAACTACTCCAGTTAGCTCAATCATGTTGTAACTAAGACATCCGCTGGAAAAAATATTTTTTTCATGGACCGTGACCGGAGTTATTACAGACACCACTAACGGCTAATGGCTAACAACCGCGGAGATGAAATTCCGCCTCTGTGGCGACTTCCCTATGTGGACAGACATTCTATGGCACTGGGCCGACCCAAAGCCAACGCAACAGAGATGTTTGATGAGCTGGGACAAAAGAGTAATAAATTTGAAGATATCTGCCCATGCGGCTGACGCTTGTTAGATGCTATAAATTCAGGGCTGATGTCTGATGTCTCAGGCCAACGTCGGCCAGATGTATGTGTGCTATCTGGGATGTTACACTCAATCGAACTTGGCCGGATGCGATATTTTTTTTCGTAGGTTGGTAGGGGAAGGTACCGCCTTTTCCGCCTCAGATTGGCTAGAAGGGCTCTCCAATTGGTTATTTGATTTGGCCGTGAAACGTCATCTCACGTTCATGGCATGCTGTCGGCTAGTCTGTTTTGATCCCAACAGAAGTAAAGGTAGTCAATCCAACAGTGTGATAAGTGTGTGCTGTCAGATTTATATTAATGGAAAGCACATCACTGAATTTAAGGTTGACACCTTATGTCCACATCTTAACATATGTTCTCATAGGCACGAAAAGTATCCAAGGGACGAGGAAAGCGATTTCTCAAGGCACTTTGGCAGCATGCTCTGGAGGACAGACATGTGTTGCAACTTTTTCTCTGTAAGGCTGGACTTACTTATATAAGGCTAAAGGGCTGTCCACACCAAGAACTATAACTAAATATAACTCAAATGTTCTGCAGCGTCCACACTACAACTATAATGACAACGATAGTGATGGACGATATCGTTTGGATCACTTTCAGAGCGATTTGATGAACGATAGAAACGGTCGAGATGTTCATTACGTCACGTATACCCACTAAGAAAGCTCCAGGATTTCCATATACCCACTTAAAAATGTGCAAAGATCCGTAACAATGTAGTTTTGTGACAGAACCTTAACTTCAGTGATTTTGTTTCACAAATACCGGGTAACTGCAATAAAATACATTTTGCAGGGGAATGCATCTCCTCTTTTCCCCTCCATTCATAAAATTCAGGCCCCAGGACGAAGTTACTGAGGGGGGCAAATCTTTATTATGCAACATACAGTCATGGAAAAAATTATTAGACCACCCTTGTTTTCTTCAATTTCTTGTTAATTTTAATGCCTGGCTCAACTAAAGGTACATTTGTTTGGACAATTATAATGATAACAACAAAAATAGCTCATGAGAGTTTAATTTAAGAACTAAGAACTATTCATTTTCCATGGTTTTCTTGATAATAACCAAAATTACTTAAATTCTTACATCAATAGCTATGGCATTGTACCGCCAAAAACACTACTTTAAGCATTCCATGTTTTCTTTTCTGTTTGCTTTAAACACATGATACACACAAGAGTTAATACTTGATTGCATAACCATTGTTTTTGATGACTGCAGCCATGCGTCTTGGCATGCTGTCCACCAGCTTCTGACATTGTTCTGCTGTCACAGCAGCCCATTCCTGTTGGACAAATTCAAACAAATTTTCTTTGTTTTTGGGCTTGTGGTTCTCCATTTTGAGTTTGATGATTTTCCACAGGTTTCAATTGGATTAAGATCTGGTGATTGAGCAGGCCAAGGCATGGTGCGAATGTTGTGGTTCTCCATCCAGGCTTTAACTGACCTTGCCGTGTGGCAAGGGGCATTGTCTTGTTGGAAAATCCAGTCATTCGAGGCAGGAAAGAGTTTTCCAGCTGATGAAAGAAGACTGTTTTCAAGGGTAGTCCTGTACATGACCTGGTTCATTCGGCCTTCACACAATTGCATTTGCCCTGTTCCACTCAGACTGAAACAACCCCAGATCATGACTGATCCACCCCCATGTTTTACTGTAGGGGCAAGACAGTCTGGGTTGTAAGCTTCTCCAGGCTTCCTCCTAACCAGTAAGTTGGCTTGAGTGGGCATCAATTCAAAATTGGATTCATCACTGAAGAGAACCTTAGCCCAATCATCAACAGTCCAATCCTTGTGGTCTCGAGCAAAGAGTAACCGGGCCTTCCTCTGCCTTTCATTGATGAAGGGCTTCTTGCGTGCTCTGTGTGACTTCAAACCAGCTTCAACAAGTCGGTTTCGAACTGTCCTTGCCGAACAAGTCACATTTCTCGACAGTGCCCACTCATTTTTAAGGTCCCTGGAGGTCTGACGACGATTCCTGACACAGGAACGGATGAGTGCACGGTCATCTCGTGGGGTAGAAAGACGTTTCCTGCCACGGCCAGGTAGCAATTTGGTAGTGCCATGTTCAGCTTGTTTTTTTTTTGTTGTAATGAACGGCTGTCTTGGAGATCTTCAGTTTTTTTTTCGCTACCTGTCTCTCACATGCCAATTTCCAGCAGTGCCAAGATGGCTGCCTTTGTGGCTTCACATAATTCTTTTGTTTTAGGCATTATGTGAGAGCTGACAACTTCTGAGTTGTGCTACGGCTTGAATGTAAGCAGGAAACCACTCTAGGCCTTTGCATGTGCAGTGCTGCTTGTGACATGAAATGGCCTCTTATATACCCTGGGAATCAATTAAGCTTAAGAATGTCAAATAGGACATAAAGTATTATGTGACCAGCTGCATTTTTTGTTGTGTTCATTGTATTATACGTTTAGTGGTACCAGATATTAGAATGAACAAGAAATTGAAGACAACAAGGGTGGTCTAATAATTTTTTCCATGACTGTAGGTTCACACAGTGAGAGTGCGCAGCTGTGCGTAAATGTCGCGCATAATGACAGCTCATCGTCGGTGAAACACAATAAACTGCACGTCTTCATTCATGTTTGTCTCATGACAGATGGAGGTTACAGACAGACAGACAGGTGGAGCAAGCGGCAAATTGGTTTTCTTTTTCTTTCTTGCAACATACAGCAATAAGAGGTCATCAATATCCATTTTATCCATCACTATGCTCCCCTGCCGACCGCACTGAGCAGTGTGTGTTTGGCGTAACCTAGCAACATAACGATATCGTTCATTGGTGTGGATGCTGCCATTGTTATCGTTATAGTTAACGTTACAGTTATCTTTCTTGGTGTGGACGGCTCTTTAGTCTCCAAAAAGCTAACGGAACTGAAAGTTGGACTAACCTGTTTTGAAGTTGTGTTGCTGCCGTGTGTTGTCACGTCTGTCCTCCAGAGCGTGCTGCCAAAGTGCCTTGAGAAATCGCTTAGTTTACTGTTTCCTCGTCCCTTGGATACTTTTCGTGTCCACATCTTAACACATGTTAAGATGTGGACATACACTTTAGGTGTCAACCTTGAATTCGGCAATGTGCTTTCCATTAATATAAATCTGACGGCAAGTGCTTACCATACTGTTGGATTGACTTTGTTTACTTCTGTTCTTGGTGTAAACAATCAAAACAGACTAGCCGACAGCATGCCATGAACATGAGATGAAGTTTCACGGCTGAATCAAATAACCAATCGGAGGAGAGCCCTTCTAGCCAATCAGAGGCGGAAAAGGCGGTACCTTCCCCCATAGACATAATAAATATTATTACGTCTTTGGCTGTACCCGAAACCGCATACTATACTAGAAGTACGTACTGATATTTCCAAAATGTAGTAGGCCCTATGTAGTATGCAGCATGCAAACAAAAGCAAAATCTGCAGTCTGCAAAAAATACCCAGATGTCGTACTGATGTGGAAAAATTCCACAGTATGCATCAGACCCATAAACATAATAAAGAAATAAATCTTTATTATGTCTATGGCTGCATCCCAAGTCCCTCAAAATTACTGCTAACCACCTTATCTAGCCACCTTATCTAACTGTTTAGTCCCTCCCACCAAACATGAAAGGAGTCAGGAGTTAGGAGTGAGGACTGAGGATTGCTGATTAAGAGACATGAGACGGCCTTACTCTGAAGTGTCACGAAAATGCGACATCCTATTCTGGTGACAACGCGACAGCTGGATCTGCTGCATAACGGAGCCAGCGTTTGGTGTACATCCCAAGTCCCATTATATTCACTGATCAAATCCGTAACCTCTACCCCCCGGCGTCATGACTTTGGTCACACACTTTTACATGTATTACCATTGTTATTGAGTCATTTGCCAAAGTTTGTCGCAATTAAAGAACAGTCTGTAGCCCTGCCACTGTCACTGTGATGAGCATCATTATCGTTATTATTATCATCATCATTATTATTACTATTATTAAATCCACTCGCCATCATTCAACAAGTCAGCTGCTGAATGAATAAGACATATCAGACCTGTCAGTCTGTTCAATTTTATTTATAAAGCCCAATATCACAAATCACAATTTGCCTCACAGGGCTTTACAGCATACGACATCCCTCTGTCCTTTGGACCCTCACAGCTGATCACGAAAACTCAAAAAAGCCGTTTAATGGGGTAGAAAAACAATAGAAAGCTCAGGAAGAGCAACTTGAGGAGGGATCCCTCTTCCACGTCGGACAGACGTGCAATAGATGTCGTACAGAACAGATCAACATGATAAATTAACAGTAATCCGTATAACACAATGAGACAGAGAGAGAGAGAGAGAGAGAGAGAGAGAGAGAGAGAGATGCAGGACAGAGGGTAATGACAGTAACTTACAACAGCATTAATGACAGTAATAATATTAACTAATATTAATATTGATAATTAATATTACCTACAGGCTATTAAACATTATTCCATTCACATGACATGCAGGACAATCAATGATGGGCAAATGTGTTTGTGTGTGTGTGTGTGTGTGTTTGTGCGTGTGTGCGTGCGTGTGTGGTGTTATATCAACACATGTGGTTCTGGACATGAGCAGCTGCACATTTAACAGCCACACATCACCGACAGTCCGCTGAACAATGCAACGGGTTGTGAATGCGTTGCATTGCAAAGAATGCATGTAACGGGTATACTTGCGCTGTTTCTCCGCCATCTCGTTCAAATGAGCCAGATGTTGGGGGTGGGTATTTATAAGTCAGGGCCTTAAGCTGAAAAAGACTTCCTGTTAGGAACCTCTTGTGTTACCTTACTCATTGCACCCAACAGATCCCTCCTAACTCCTATAATCTAACTCCTTACTGGCAGGAATAAGAGACATTAGACGGCCTTAAAGATGGTGGACCTCAAACGACTTCCGGTTCAAGTCAGGAGTTAGGACTTCCGGTTCAAGTCAGGAGTTAGAAGTTAGCAGTATAAAATAAGGGACTTGGGATGCAGTCTACCTCGCCTACTGTTCCCCACAATGCAATGCGCCCTTGACCGCGACCAGTCAATTGTTGTAGTGGCAGATGGTCGAGAGCTTCCTATCCGGAAGAGTTTTTCAGCTGAACACCATGACGTATAAATAGCCGCCCCCAACATCTGGCTCATTTGAATGAGATGGTGGAGAAACAGCACAAGTGTACCCGTTACATGCATTCTTTGCAATGAAACGCTGTCATTCACATGGCTACGTGACTACAAAGAGTAACGTTAATGATATTTCCTGCAAGACTGTCATGTTGTAATTAAGTTTATTTCATTCACAGCCTGTTGCGTTGTTCAGCAGACTGTCGGTGATGTGTGGCTGTTAAATGTGCAGCTGCTCATGTCCAGAACCACACATGCTGATATAACACTTGTTGAATGATGGCGAGTGGATTTAACAATAGTGATAATAATGATGATCATAATAATAATGATAATGATGCTCATTACAGTGACAGTGGAATAGCAGGGCTACAGACTGTTCTTTAATTGCCACAAACTTAGGCAAATGACTCAATAACAATGGTGATACGTGCAAAACTGTGTGACCAAAGTCATGCCGGGGGGTGGGGGGGTGTTATGGCTTTGATCAGTAAATATAGTGGGACTTGGGATGTACATTATGCAGCAGATCCAGCGGTGCCGCCGTCATCAGGAATGGACGTCGCTTCACATGACGCTTCAGTTAAAAGGACGTCCCATGTCTGTTAAACCGACAATGCATTTTTCCCTAGGTGGGAGGGGCTAAACATCTAGCAAAGTCAGCTAGGTAAGATAATTAGCAGTAATTTAAGAGAGTTGGGCTGCATTCGGAAAGTCTTTTTTGCTTAGGAAGGTTCCTAGCTGAGTGAAATGACCCGGATGTATTTTAGTGGCTGCCATGATAAGAGCTGTTCGAATTCTCTAAACACTAAGGAAAGGAGGTTCAGTGCTTCCTTTCAGATCTCCTTTAGCATAGGATACATCGGACCTTCCTAAGCGATAGGAAAGGAGATAATTTAATCCCACAATGTTTTGCAGGAGCAATATTTAAAGCGACTGTTCACGGAGACAAACGAATAAACCCGAAGAAGTAGGAGAAGAGGAAGAATGAAAGAAGTGATGAAAGGAAAAGAAAAAGAACAATTGGCTCTCAACATGACTGAAAAATCACAGAGATCACCATGTAAGTCACCGTTAAATAAAACTTTGCCCATCTCATGCCATAACTTGATAATATGCGTAACGGTATATGTTCCAAACTCTCAACAATATGTTAAACCCATGCGAACTATAAATGTCACGCTACTGTTGTAACATTATCCAATTTAAGTTAACATTGTGGCGTAAGATATGATATATTAATTTTTCTTCAGTCACAGATGCAGACATCTCTGCACTCACACAGGCACGTGTGCAGCTGGAGCACCTCTTCAGCAGGAGGCAGCCCTTTTTAGACTATTATGCAAATGAATTTTACCCAAACACTTTAGAATAAAGCCTCCCACATCTCTACCCTTTCCCACCCCAGTCTGCCACTTCAGAGGCACTGCCCCCGATGTCCACGCAATGTTGCAGAGGTGTGTCAGCCAGGACAGCCCTACAACATCCAGAGCCTTGAGATATCCAGGACAAATCTCATCCACCCCCTGGGCTCTGCCACCGCAGAGTTGTTTCACTACCTCATCAACTTCTGCCCCAGAGATTGGACGACTCGCCCCCGATATCCCCGTCTCTGTTTCCTCACTGGAATACGTGCTGGTGGGATTGAGGAGTTCCTCAAAGTATTCCTTCCACCGTCCGACAATGTCCCCAGTTGACATCAGCAGCCCCCCGCCCCCACTGTAAACAGTGTGAGCAAGTTGTCGCCTTCCCCCCCGAGGTGTCAGACGGTTTGCCAGAACCTCTTTGGAGCCGATCGATAGTCTTCCTCCATGGCCTCACCGAACTCCTCCCACACCCGAGTTTTTGCCTCCGCGACTGCTGCCGCTGCACTCCGCTTGGTCCGCCAGTACCCATCAGCTACTTCCAGAGACCCACAGGCCAACCATGCCCTGTAGGCCTCCTCCTTCAGCCTGACGATTGGCCCCAGCAGCCTTGCGGCCACAGCTCACAGCTGCCGCCTCGACAATGGCAGAGCGGAACAAGGCCCATTCGGACTCAATGTCCCCCTCTGCCCTCGGGACGCAGTTGAAGCTGGGAATTGAAGATCATCTGGACAGGTTCTTCCGCCAGGCGTTCCCAGCAGACCCTCACTGTTCGTCTGGGCCTGCCAGGTCTGCCCGGCATCTTCCCCCGCCATCTGATCCAACTCACCACCAGGTGGTGATCAGTTGACAGCTCTGCTCCTCTCTTCACCTGAGTGTCCAGAAAATCCAATAAAAAATAACTTCAAGGCACACTCATGTCAACATTTCAAGGTGTTTACTGAGTTTTGTGGTCATTTTTAAACTATTGTAAGCAAATGACAGATGATTGATTGGCATATTAACACAGAAGTTTGTGTTTCAAGAAAAAGGGATATGAAATGTTTTTATTGAGATGATGTTTTTAATTCAACATGTTTGCAACTTAAGAATATGTACAGTAGTAGATTTGTAAGCCCAAGATATTTGCCTCTCTTGCATACACTTAAACATGTCATAAATAATCACAATGATTCAGGAGGGTGAGTGTGAGCAACCATTTTCAGCGTTTCAGTTTTGTGACTGCCTATGTATCTTTTTTATTTCAATTCAGACGGTGGTAATTAAGTCATATTTTTCACGGTGCTGTCCACGTTTATATAGCCTGCATGAAGCAACATGGTAAGTAGGCACGGGGCGGAGTATCTGAGATGCGCTTTTTGTAGTCCATCTAAACTAAACTGTAGTTTCCACACGGTCAACCGACGTCACTGACATCCGCCGTCACATGATGACATAGCCCAGCGCAAGTGCGGTCGGATTTTCTCAGCTCTGTAGTTCTCTTTTCCTAAGTCCTGATGAATTCTCCTACTCATCTTTCCTTGACCTCGTGATGTTTCCCACCGAGGTTAAGGAATAGTGATTAGGAATAGACGATAGGAGGGACTTTCCGACCGCAGCCTTGGGATGTACCCATAGGCAAGGCAAGGCAAGGCAATTTTATTTATATAGCACCATTCATACACAAGGCAATTCAATGTGCTTTACAAGAGAAAACATTAAAGGAACAATAGATCATTAAAAACAAAAGCTAAAAGCAAGACAATAAATAGTTAAAAACAGTGCAGAAAATGCATTTAAAAAGCAAACATAAAGCCAAAGCAACAGCAGACAAATGTAAAAACAATAGCTACTAGGGGTGTGACGATACACTCAGCTCACGAGACGAGACGAGACAGGATATTGGGTTCACGAGAACGAGACGAGACGAGATTTTAAGAAAACTACAATGACAAAATATATGACTGGACCAACAGACTTTTATTTAATCAAGTTGCACATGCATTTTGAAATGTTTTATTATAACTCTTTACATGCATGATGTAAGCATGACCTTTTAATAAACTTCTTCCACAAATTGAAACTAAATAAAAGTTAAAATAAAATAAATAAAGTTAAATATTTCTTGCTTTTTTTTGAAGTGCAAACAATATTATGTGCAAAACCAAATCAAAGTTCTACTCTGTCAATACAGAGTGCAAATAGTGCAAACAGAGCCTGACCAAGTATGTCACTGACAACTTGCTGCAACTACACAGCCATGTTCTTTTTTAAGAATATTAGCATGTCCACATTCACGTTAGTGGCAGCCCTAGTCGCTAGGCGAATTTATACAATGTAAAATGCCATAGGCTGGCGCTAAAACGTTAGCGTGTTGTGTATGCTTGGAAAACATGTTTAGTATAAGACAGTTGTTTTGTCGGTGACTGTTGTGAGTTTGTAATGGAGCCAAATTATGCACCGTTACCTTTGTTACATGCTGCTGTCGTCCCTGGCTTTATATTAGAAGAGGAAAAGATCGCTAGACGCTAGGCTAATTTATACAATGTAAAATGCCATAGACTTGTGCTAAAAAACGTTAGCACGTTGTATTGGTGGGGGAAATGTGTCCAGATAAAGACAAGCGTTTGTCTGTCAGTTCTGCGATTTATAGTGAAGCTGATTTGTGTACTTGTGTTTGAAATTGTCTCTATTAAGCCATGTTTAATGTGTGTTTTGAATCAACTTTATAAATAAAGTTTGATTTTAACTAAACTTTACAGTACTTAACACGGTCCTCCACCGCCGACTTTTGTTTTGGAGGTGTAACTGCAGAGTGACACAGACATCACTGCAGAAGTAAAAGTAACATGCAGATTTTTTTTTCCCCACGACTAATCAATTAGTTGAAGATTATGCGCAACTTTAGTCGACCAAAATTTTGTTTGGTTGACGACAGCCCTAGATAGCTCACAAATCTCGCGAGACAGATTTTTAATGCGATGAGAAATATCGTCGAGTTTAATCTCGCGAGATCTCGTCACACCCCTAATAGCTACAGATTATCCTCACAATAAGTTATATATCTAGTTCACTGGTAAGCTGCAGTAAATAGTAATGCTTTAAGCCCTGATTTAAATGAGCTGACAGTTTCAGCCAACCTCAGATATTCTGGAAGTTTGTTCCACAGGCGGGGAGCATAGAAACTAAAGGCTGCTTCACCGTATTTGGTTTTGATCCTGGGAACACTGAGTAAACCTGTTCCAGATGATCTGAGGGGTCTGGATGCTTCATAACGTACAAGTAAATCAGATATGTATTTAGCCCCGAGACCATTTAGTGTTTTATAGGCAAGTAACAAGATTTTAAAGTCTATCCTTTGACACACAGGAAGCCAGTGCAGTGACTTAAGCACTGGTGTAATGTGCTCCACTCTCTTGGTGTTGGTGAGGACTCTGGCAGCAGCATTCTGGATGAGCTGCAGTTGTCTGATTGATTTTTTTTTACTCAGGCCTGTGAAGACACCGTTACAATAGTCCAGCCTGCTGAAAATGAAAACATGAACAAGTTTTTCTGTATCTGGTTTAGACAGAAATTCTTTTATTCTTGCTATGTTTTTAAGGTGGTAGTAGGCTGATTTAGTAATTGTCTTAATATGATTATTGAAATTTAGGTCTGCGTCCAGAACTACACCAAGATTTCTGGCTTGATTTGTAGGTTTTAGTGTCAAGGCGTCAAGGTGAGCACAGACTATTGATCTTTGTTCTTTGGGGCCAAAAACAACTATTTCAGTTTTGTCTGTGTTTAGTTGTAGAAAATTCTGGCACATCCATATATTGATTTCGTCAGTGCACTTATTTAGCAGATGTAGGGGACTGTAGTCATCTGGTGACACTGTTATGTAAAGTTGTGTGTCATCTGCATAAGTATGGTAGGAGATGTTATGATATTCCATAATCTGAGCAAGAGGGAGCATATAGATGTTGAACAGAAGAGGCCCAAGAATGGACCCTTGAGGAACTCCACATGTAATTTTTGTTCGCACAGATTCATAATTGCCAAGTGACACAAAGAAATCCCTTTCTTGTAAATAAGATTTAAACCAATTTAGCACAGTGCCAGAAAGTCCCACAAACTTTTCTAGTCTGTCGAGCAGTATCTTATGGTCAACTGTGTCGAATGCAGCACTGAGGTCCAGTAATACCAGAACCGAAATCTTTGATGCATCACTGCTCAGATGAATGTCATTTAAAACTTTTACAAATGCAGTCTCAGTGCTGTGATGTGCTCGAAATCCAGACTGAAAGGCATCAAAGGAATTGTTTTGCTCCAAGAAGGTGTTAAGTTGCTTTTTTCAATGATCTTTCCTAAAAATGGTAGGTTTGATATGGGCCTGTAGTTATTTATTACTTAGGCATCCAGATTAGGCTTTTTTAAGAGAGGTTTAATGACTGCAGTCTTCAGGGCCGTTGGGAAAAGGCCTGACTGAAGAGAACAATTGACTATCTGTAGTATATCTGATGCTATGCAGTTAAAAACATATTTAAAAAAGCTTGTTGGCAGAGTGTCAAGGCAGCAGGTAGTGGACCTAAGGTTTCTAACTATGTCTGTCAAAGTAGCATAATTTAATGGGTGAAAAAGTGCCAAATTAACTGGAGTAGTCTTATGTGGCACAGGTGAAATAGCCACTGTGTTGGAGTTACAGACTATCTGTCTTATCTTTAAAACCTTGTCTGTGAAAAAAGAAGCAAAGTCATTGCACGCCTTGGCGGATAGCAGTTCAGGAGGGACTGACGCTGATGGGTTTGTCAGTCTGTCAACAACAGTAAATAAAGTCCGTGCATTGTTGTTATTTTTGTTGATAATCTCAGAGAAAAAGGACTGCCGCACCTTTTTTAGCTCCAAATTATAGATGCGTAGACTTTCTTTATAGATGTCATAATGAACCTGGAGTTTGGTTTTTCGCTACCTGCGTTCTGCTTTTCTACATTCTCTTTCTTGAGCTTTTACCCGTGTGATGTTCCTCCATGGTGGTTTTTTCTTACCAGAGACAACTTTGACCTTCATGGGGGCAATATTGTTCATAATATTCAAAGCTTTACAGCTGAAACTATGAACCAGATCATTGACAGAGACTGAGTGCAGAACTGGTGTGGGTGTAAAATCCTGGGTGAATAGTGTACAGGTGTTTTCGTTGATATAGTGTTTTCTGATTACCTCTGTTGAAATTACTGGTGTCAGCGGGAGATGGCCATTTTAAAGAAAACACAGTAAATGATCAGAAAAGGCAACATCAGTCACCACAACCTCAGAAATGTTGAGCCCTTTGGAGATAATTAGATCTAAAATATGTCCCTTATTGTGTGTTGCCTCTGTTACATGCTGGGAAGTTCAAAGTTCTCCAGGATGTAGAAAAGTTCTTTCACACTGCCATCTTTGGGATTATCAATATGAACGTTAAAATCACCCACTATAACAACACAGTCAAAATCAATGCAAACAGCAGACAATAGATTAGAAAAGTCATCAACAAAGTGTGTACTATATTTTGGAGGCCTGTAGATGGTTACTAATACTGCTTGACAGGAGGATCTCAACTGCAGTGCAACATATTCAAAAGACTCAAACTTCCCATATGACAACTGTTTGCACTGGTAAACATCCTTAAATAAAGTGGCTACTCCACCTCCTTTCTTTCGTTCTCTAACTGAGCTGATAAAATGGAAGTTTGGGGGGGCTGATTCTTTGGCTCCTTGGTGGTTGTGGTGAAGGGCAGGAGGGGGGTTGTTGGATCCCTGACTGGGACAGGGACATCCTCTGAATGCCTTTGGTGATGTGGAGCAAAGGGTCAGGTGAAGGGGGAGAGATGCAGGCTGTCTGTCACTGTGCCCCGTACTTGTCCTTGGCTCTTATCTGTCCATTCTTGTTTTGGTATGGCATTCCAAGAGCATGACGTAGGTTGGCCCTGAGTAGTCTGCATCCAGTGATGATTGGATGATTCCCATCACGCTGAAAGCGATCCTTACAGTTCCAAAAGATGTTAAAATTGTCAATAAACTTTATTCCATGAGTGAAGCATGCCGATGTCAGCCATGTATTCAGGGCAAGGAGTCTGGTAAAAGACTCGATTCCTTTCCCCAGGGTTGGAATGGGGCCAGAAATGAACACATTTTGTGACTGACAGTCACTCAGTTTCTCCAGGAGCAGGGAAACGTTTTTTCAGGATCTCAGAGCCAGTTTTTCTTCGTAGAATGTCAAAAGACCCAGCATGGATGATAATCCTCATGTTACTTGGGTGTGTAGAGAGGATCACTGGCAACAACTTGGTTAGCTCCCTGACGGACGTGTCAGACACAGATTTTCAGTCTTTGCCATTCTTACATGCTTGGTTATTGAGTCTCCGATCAGGATGGTGTCTGGCTGATCAGGTGTGGTGTTAGCATAGTTTTTTCTGGCCCTGGGTCTAGCAGTGGTTTTGGGGCTATTGTTTGCATTTTGGAATGCCTTCATACCACGAGTGTGATTGGCCTGCGTGGGTTCAGTGTAGTTGGTATTGTCACACATTTCATTTGGAGCTAGTGCATCGTACCTGTTTTGTAGAGAGAGTTCAAGTGGAGGGGTGAGCGTAGGGACTCTCTTGACTGATTTCCTGCTGGGTTTGCCTTTGCCTCTAACGACGTCAGCCCAGGTCCTGGCTGGAATTGATGCTTTTGGTCGAGCACCAGTCCTGTGCCAGTAGGAAGGGTCGTTAGGGAAGGCCAGTTTGGGAGCCTCTGCAGCTGATCCAGTAGTGTTAGGACATATCCATGGGATTGTGTCAGCCAAGTCAGCGATGGTATGCTCCACATTTGTTGTATTTCCATATATAAAAGTCTGTCCATCAGCACCTTGTATGTTAGCTGCCACAGAGTCAATGAATTGCTCACTCTCACGAATTTGTTGTAGCGTTTCATTCTTCTTTTGAAGCTGCCTTATCGTCTCGGTCAGTCGCTCACACTCTGTGCAGCTCACAGGTTTTGCCATCTTGTCCTTGTCCTAATCACAGGTTTCCAGTCACAGACACAGCAAAAGGCTTGCACTGTGCCTCGGCCCTGATCACACAGTACTAAAGTGGTGAAAAAGTGGTGAAAATATGGCAGTAGTCCTCTGTATCTTTCAAAAATTAAAGTCCCAATGCTTTATAAGTATCCAGGATCTACTTTCTGTAGCTTTTAGCAGGAAAAAACAAGTATATCCACAAAAGAATGTAAGCAAAGCAGAGCGCAAGCAGCAGAGCGTCTGCACTGTAAGAAAGCCGGATGTCTTGTCCCCATAGATGCCGCATCGAGCGCTGAGCCATACGTCAATGTCGCTGCCATATTGGATGTGGCAAGGCTGCGCTGTAAACTAATACAAGTGAATGGACGTAATTTCATAAAGCGCCTTTCTTCAAAGAAATTTACATTAATGTCTCTCGTTTATTCATTCACATGCACACACACACACACACACACACACACACACACACACACACTAATATACTTGGGAAACAGTTAGGCACCAGAAACAATGTATTTGATCTTCTCAGATGGCTAAGATAAGAACTTTATTGATCCCACACAGGAGTAATTTACCTTACATCAGCTATAGAGAACAAGGTAGTGCTGAAAAACAATGCACAGTAGCCTATACATGATGGACTTGGAGAGGTGCCATTGCCATGGATCGCCCGGTCGGGCCCGTGGGGCTGGTGCTGCTGCATCGGGATCACAGGAGAGGGAAGCGCCGGGGTCGGCGGAGCCTGCTCGGCAGTCACTGGGGGTGACGGCGTACCCCCAACTACTCTCCCCAGCATGGACTATCATTTTGAAGAAAGGGAAGCGCAAGCCTCAGAAGCCCCAAAAAATGTAGTCTAATTGTGTAGGATATCTGAGTCACCAAACAGCTTAATTTCAGCGCTTGCAAATCCTGCCATGAGTACGGTTAGGTTCACCTCAAGGCTTTGGAACCATTGGCGTTCTAGTTTATATTCAAATATTTGCTATTTTTGTATCTGTCTGTCCTTTTACTGTTGTGTCTTGTATTTTTATTGTAGGCCTACTGTACAAGGTGCGAGAGGGTATATAGCATACCCATTTTGTAATTTCATTCATTTTTAGATGTGTATTTTTGCCCATTTTGGACATAATGGTTCTGTTTTTAAACAGTGAGATTTTATTTTGAAGACCATTACTTCCTACTTCCTTCCTGTGTACAAACAACAACTGTGAACAAAACAAAGCCACTTGACTACGGAATGAATGGTAAAACGGTAAAAGTTCAAGGTAAACAAAGGAAAATAAAACAGCAACGGCAACTTAATGATAAAAATGTCGAAGGCTGAGTGTATTTTGGCAACCCCCCGAGGAGGCATAAGGTTGGTGTGTGTTGTGCCTGTGGTGATTATTTTCTTACTTGATGATTTGTGTCAAAAAGTATGCTAACTCTTTTGCCCACCTGTTTGGTGAATTGGCGGTGTATTGCTTGGTATAATGTTGAGTTGTCTGAGAAAGTACTGTGATCATTTACCATATATTATGGACAGAAGTGGAAACAGAAATGTGATTGCTTTGTTTTCTTTGTTTTGTCAGTTCTCACGTTGGTTTATGGTGCTGGTTTTGTGGAACAGCAATAAATGTTAAAACCATCAGTTGAGTCTCTTACCATCTTTCGGAGGGTATGCAACAGTGAGAACTTCACCCAGCAAGGGACCAGTGACAACTTTACCACATGCGACACCACTCTGCCTGTGAACTTCACGATCAAATGGCAGGGCAAGACACACAGCAGCGCTGCAGCATCATATGTATGGTAAAGTGATGGTCAAGGGACAGTAAAATTGATGCCTTAAAGGAACAGATAAATAAACTACAGGCAGAAACTGAAGAAAGTAGAGGCTTACTAAATCAAGGGGCTGAAGAAGGCTTGTCAAGGCAGGAATTAAAGAAGCTAATTGAAACCAAAAGAAAACAACTAGTTGAGCTTCAACACGAAATGGATGACACTGTGGAATTAAAGACATTACGTCATTCAGATCGCAAAAGTATACCCACAGAGAAATTTCTCACCTATCAAAAGGAGGAACAGAGTAAAAAGGAAAGGAGACTGCTTAGTCTTTATGAACAATGGAAAGCTCAAATCAGATCAACCAAAGAAAACTTAAAGAAAAACGCATCAGATATGGAACTGGCTAAAATGGCAGACACCATTGAAAAGGGAAAAGATGACGTATGTATCCTATGATGCATCTTATCAGATGTTTGACCCTCCATGGCAGCAGCCAGCTGCACCAGGGACCAGGGGGCCTTCCTTCTCACAAATACAGCACACTGCAGCTTCTCTGCAGCAGCCCAGTGGATCTTGGCAGCACCCACTAAGCACTCTTGCTCCGCCACAACAACCACATCCAGTTCCCCCTCCACAGCCTGATATCAGGTCCAACTTAACAGAGTTGCTGGTTTCTTCTTCCTTCTGTGTCCCCAAGCCACGCCTTCCATACTTTGACTCTGGTAAGAGGAGTGATTTTCTTCTCTTAAAGATGGCTTTTAATAGTCTGCTTAATAATCAGCCCCATCTTTCTGAACAATATAAATATCAGATCTTGCTTAAGCGTCTGAAACATCCAAATGCCCACAAACTTGCCAGAGCTTATGTTTATGACAACCAGCCTTACACCTCTGCTATGAGAGCTTTAGACTCTAGATATGGTCAGCCACGTCAACTTATCCAGAGTGAAATTGGCCTCAACTCCCAACCAGTGAAGAGTGGAGATGTCGATGCTTTTGAGGACTTCTCCTTGTCTGTCCAATCCTTGGTTGGTTTGCTCAAGTCCACAGAGGGAAATAATGGAACTGAGATGAAATGTGGTTCACATGTTGACAAATTACTCAGCAAATTACCTGGTACTTACCGTGATTCCTTCATTGAATACTGCTTGCTGCGGGGCATTCTTGGTGACAGAGTTCAGCAAACTTACACACTTGAAGACTTCTCAGTATAGCTGCAGGCCAAGGCACATGTACGGCGCCTGGCTGTTCTGAACTCTGCAGATTCTGAAAGGAGGGAAGTTTCAAAGTACAAGCCTGGGCAACCCCCAAAGAAGAATGTCAGGAAGGCTACGGTGTATCTTGCCAAGGAGTCCCAACCTAACTTGGAGACCGCTACCTATTCCAAGCCAACCAAGAAACCAGCTGGTAAAACCAAATTCTTTCCTTACTGTCCATTCTGCAATAAGAAAGAACACTTTCTGAACAGCTGTACTGACTTTTCCAAGCTTCACACTGCAGAGAGAGTTAAGTGGATAGAGGAAAATAAGCGTTGTTGGAAATGTTGCAGGACTCATTCTCCAGATGTTTGTACGCTGAAAAGGCTTTGTGCAGCCTGTAACAAGATCCACTTAACCATTCTCCATGACACCATTCCGTTAACTAACAACACATGCATGATGGTCAGCACACCAGCTCCGAAATACTACCTTGACCGTCCTAACAGATCCCCTCAAGTCATCTTGAAGGTTGTCCCAGTTCATGGGCGGATCTACCGGGGTGGCATGGGGTGGCAGCTGCCACCCTAAAAGAAAGCCTTGCCACCCCAGCTGCCACCCCAGTTGGCAGCAAAGAATTCACAGAAAAGTTATGGCCAATGTGACATTTACGAGCGCGAATCTCCAATGTCCGACTGCAGTGAATGCAGCACGAGATAACGCCAGAGCGGCAAGAGACTGTTTGTTTGTAAAACTGAGTGGAGCCAGAGGGGCAGCCTGTTGCAGGAAGACCTCTGAGTATGTTAACCCTGAAATGAGGGAAACTCTGGGTTTCAGTTCCAGAAGGAGGTAAATCAAACTCTGAGTCAGTCACCATGGCAACTGAGTCTGTGAACAGGTTAGTCTCCTCCCTCTTACACGCTGTTTCATTTCCTCATTCATTCAGTCCGTGTCAAAGCTTGTATGAAGCGCGTTAATTAGAGGAGATTTACCATCTGTCACAGTCTAAATCCTGCTGGATATTAATTTGTTACTCAGGACTGTCTTAAGTTACTGAATTTATGCACATCAATCACTTCTTTGGACATCAGTTTTTGTCTTTACATTCAAATATTACACAGCGAGAATTCACCCTCAGCTCAGAATCAAACCTCTGTCCTTTTTATATTTATTATTGTTTATGACACTGCACAAGGATCAGACTGTCAGTCTGTCAGAGCGGCTCCCACATGTTTATTGCACATAATGTGTAGGTCTAATTATTTACATTTTAAAAATCGGTATGAAGCTTTAGACACGTAGTATCAATGACTAATGATCTCTATCACTGATGTCATTGGTCACACTGATGGAACATAATTCCTATAGCCTAATATTGGGGATTATATGTTAATATTTCTGAGTGAGCAATGGTGCGAGTGAGCATTTCAGTGTCTTTTCAGTGTCTTTAAATTTACTACATTTGTAGCTGAAATAAAGTCACTGAATGCTGCTGAGTCAAGATACAAATAGATGTGCAACATTTTAAAATCTACTGTATTTTAACCTCAACGTCTTTTCAAGTGCAAATCACCAAACATATTATTACTGGGTCAGACTGTGAGTTTACAGTCATGTCTTTATGTCTTTGATCTATAGCCTAGCCTATATGTTTTAAATCTTCCTATTTTTCAGTTGCTGCCTCCTGTGTTTTTCCCCATCAGATTAAATCTGAACAAATATATTATATATATTATAATAGTAATGTATCTACAGCCTGATACACAGTCAGATTCCACCACTTTATCTTCATTAAGGAAATGTAAGTCTGATAAATGATGAATAAACGGACAACACTGAATGGAACTTTTTTATTAACTTTATGGTTAACTTATTTACACTTTCCTCGCTCTGACTCAGGCTCTTCTTTTAAAGATAAACGTGCACCGTCTGCTACACATGCATTAATATCTCTACATCCACTGGACTAAAATGGAGGCACTGTCTTTTATTTACCTGTTGCCAAGGTGAATCGTGGAGTCAGAGCTCCATTGATGGCTTTTTATTGTCGGCTTAACTCAGAGTGAACATACTCAGAGTTGACTGAACTAACTCAAATCAGCTGTTCTGGAACCGGTAACTCAGAGTTTCCCATCTCAGGGTAAATCAACTCAGAGTTCAGGGTTAGACTCGGGGTTTGTTGAACCTCTTTCAGCACTTATTCCTAATATGAACTGTTTCACATGAAACCTCAAATGCAAGACATTGATTGCATGAGATTAAGTTTGTCTGTGTGAGTTTGTAAATGGCAGCCCGTGCCCTTGTGGAGTGTAAACATACTATTTCTCATCAAACTGTGATAACTGTGATCAAATTCAGTATATATACGCCTGCCATATGTTGCCACCCCTCAAAAATTCCTGCCCCCCTCTTGCCACCCCATAAATATTTTTCTAGATCCGCCCCTGTCCCAGTTGTACTGTATAGCCAAGACAAAGAACTTAAGACATATGCCATTTTGGATGATGGCTCAGAACGATCAATTATCTTACCTGAAGCTGCCAAATGTCTTGGCCTTAATGGTAACCCTGAAGTCCTCAGTATACAAACCATCCGACAAGATGTTCTGCAAGTGAAAGGAGCCACAGTAACTTTCCAACTCTCACCAGCAGGAGACCCATCAGCGAAGTATCAAATAAAGAACGCATTCACTGCTAATGAACTGAGTTTGATGGAGTATTCCTGTCCAGTTACCACACTACAACGACGTTACCCTCACCTCAAAGGTTTACCCCTGCCTCAGCTCAACAAAGTACAGCCACTTGTTCTCATTGGATCTGATCATCCTCATCTTGTCATTCCCACTGAACCTGTGCATACTGGCCCTCCAGGGACCCCATATGGAGTATGTACAGCCCTGGGATGGGCTATGCAAGGGCCTTCAGGACTGAACCTGCCCACCACACAAGGGCGACACTTCTACTTTGCTGCTACCCCTTCCTCAACAGCAACAAGTGAACTCATGAGGAACGTAGCAAAGTTGTGGCAATGGGATTCCTTCCCTCATCGAATGAAAAGGAAGTCACCCGATCCAAACTTGATGTGTATGCCCTTCACCTCCTTGATTCTCTCACTGAAAGAGTCAACATTGATGGACAGATGCGAAATGCTACTCCGTTACTCCGTCATCCCAATTTTTCTTCTTTGTATGCCACAAAGTCATCCGCTCTCCCCCTTCTCTTGAGCACTGAACGGCGGCTGAAGAGAGATCTGCCTTTAGTACAAGTTCATTCCGAGGAAGTTTGCAAACGTGTTGACGCTGGTTATGTCACCCAACTAGAGCCAGGCTCTGATCCCAACACAGTGGAGTCTTGGTTTCTCCCTCATCATGTGGTCAGACAGTACAGGGAAAAGCACAGGCTTGTGTTCAATGGTTCTTATCAGCATCAAGGTCAGAGCTTGAATGGTAACCTTCTACCAGGCCCAATTCTCGGTGCATCCCTAGCTGGAGTGCTTCTTCGCTTCCGGCAGCAACAAGTCGCAGTCACCAGTGACATCAAAGCCATGTTCCATCAAGTGCTCTGACTTCCTAAGGACAAGCCTCTCCTCCGCTTCCTCTGGAGAGTTCGCCAACATGAAGAACCTAACATCTATGAATGGCAAGTTTTACCTTTTGGAACAACATGTAGCCCTTGCTGTGCCATTTATTCTGTACAGCACCATACCAGGGATCACCTGGAGGAGGACGATGAGCTCCGAAAGTCCATTGAACAGTCCTTCTATGTGGATAACTGCCTGCAAAGTTTTCCATCTCTGGATGCTGCCCGATGCTTTGTGAAAAACTTGAGGAGCTTCCTAGCCAGTGGAGGATTTGAAATCCGTCAGTGGGCAAGCAACATTCCATCGGTCATCCAACATCTGCCCACTTCAGCCCGGTCTGAGTCGTGTGAATTATGGCTCTCCCACAGCACAAATGACCCACAGGAGCCCACGCTAGGACTCCAGTGGAACTGCCACACTGATCGTTTGGGGTACAAATGCAGGATCCTTGACTCCCCTCAACCTACAGCTCCCACTCTGAGGGAGATCTACAGAACTCTTGCAAGTCAGTATGATCCCCTTGGATACATTCTTCCCTTCACCACTAGAGCAAAAATATTAGTACAGGGTCCGTGGAAGACTGAGAGAGGCTGGGATGATCCCATCGAGCCTGCTAGCCTTGCAGAACGCTGGATTGCCTGGGAAGCCGAGCTTGACATGCTCTCAGAAGTGACACTTCCCAGATGCTATGAACCATCCTCTCTTGACCTGCAGTGCATGAACAGAGAATTGCATGTATTTTGCGATGCCTCAGAGAGAGCTTATGGCTCAGTGGCTTATTTTCGCTCTGAAGACCAGCATGGCCAGGTATCAATCGCCTTCATCATGGCCAGATCCAGAGTGTCACCTAAAAAACAAATCTCCATGCCCCGGCTAGAGCTGTGTGCTGCTCTTAGTCGTGCACAGTTGGCTACAATGGTCAAACAGGAACTCACCCTGCCAATACCCAAGACCATCTTTTGGAGTGACTCCACTACTGTTCTGCATTGGCTACAATCCGACTCTTGCCATTACAAAGTCTATTACAAAGATATGTAGAGAGTTCCTTCAATCCTGCCGATGACATCACCAGAGGTAAAATGCTCTCTGAACTGACCCAACCACAGAGATGGTGTCTGGGACCCTCCTTCCTTCTTCTTGACCGTTCCCAGTGGCCTTGCCTTCCCACTACACAAGGTGAAGAGGACATTAGTGAGGTTAAAAAGCCGTCCAGCTTCCTCAACATCTCTGTATCTCCTGTTTCACACAAATTGGACGTCTCTCAGTGCAGCACATGGAAGGATACAATTGCTGCGGCTATGCCTCTACTTGCTCCCAATCCAACTTCTCCACCACAGCTGGAGGCTGAGATCCTTCTCTTGAGAAAGGCCCAATCGGACAGTTTTCCATCCGATTTATCAGCACTCCAATCGGACATGCTCTCCCCTCTTCCAGCAAGTTATCATCCTTAGCCCCAGAGCTAGACCAGGTTCTTGGTCTCATCAGAGTTGGCGGACGGCTCAGGAGAGCAGAGAATCTTGACCCTGACACTATACATCCAATCGTGTTGGACTCCAGTCACCCAGTTACCAAACTTCTAATTCAGGAGTATGATGAAAATCTCCTTCACCCAGGACCTGAACGACTCTTTGCTGAGCTGCGGCGGAGGTACTGGCTACTGAGAGGAAGAGCAGCAATCCGTCAACACCAACGGTCTTGTCAACAGTATCAAAGATGGTGTGCCACGCCTAATGTTCCCAAGATGGCTGACTTACCACCAGCTAGACTCTGTCTGTTTAAGCCAGCTTTCTGGTCTACTGGTGTAGACTGCTTTGGGCCATTCACTGTTGGGGAATAATCTTCAAATGTATGACCACAAGATGTGTCCATCTGGACATCTTGGAAAGTCTAGACTCGGATGCATTCCTGATGGCCTTCCGGCGTTTTGTGGCACGAAGGGGTAAGCCCTATGAAATCCTGGCTGACTGTGGCACCAATTTCCGAGGAGGATACACTGAGCTAAAAAGAGCACTCCGTGATATGCCCCCTGCCCTTCAGGAGCAGCTGCAGCAACAACAGGTGACTTTCAATTTCAATCCCCCAGCTCTCCACACTTCGGTGGAACCTGGGAGAGGGAAATTAAGTCTGTGAAGGATGCTCTGAGGGTGGTTGTAGGCAGCCAATCTGTACCTGCACCAGTACTCCGTACTGTCCTCGTAGAGGTGGAGGGGATCCTTAATTCAAAGCCTCTTGGATACATATCCTCAGATGTCGCCGATCTAGACCCTGTCACCCCAAATCTGCTCTTGATGGGGCGGCGGGATGCATCACTTCCTCAGGCTGTGTATGCTAACAGTCAGCTGATAGGGAAGAGACGCTGGCGCCACACTCAAATCCTAGCTGATCACTTCTGGACAAGCTTTATCAGGCATCACCTTCCAGACCTGCAACCAAGACTAAAATGGAACACTGACAAAGAGAACTTAAAACTGGGACAAGTGGTTATGGTTGTCGATCCTCAACTTCCTCATTCCCTATGGCTTGTGGGACGAGTAACAAAGACCCATCCTGGAACAGATGGCCGTGTGAGGACCGCCGAGATCAAAGTAAAGGATCGGACTTACCACCGTCCCGTTGCCCGCCTGGTACCTCTACCGGAGATCAAGGAGGATGATTAGTGGTGACTTTGTGTTTCAAAGCATCCGTTTTGGGGGCGGCTGTCAAAAGTCCCAGTCTAGAGGTCACATGATCTCACTGAAGGCCCGGAGGGAAATACAAGCGCTCCTACCTAAGAAGGACACACCCACCTCAGGTGCAATCATGTCACCTACTGAGAGCTTATATATACTGCCTGCCTCTCTTTGTTCTTTCTTTTTGACCCCAGCCATGTGTGCGTCCTGTAAGATGAATTCCTTGTTTAATATTTGATTTACTTTATCATTGCACACAATTTCTGTTGACATGTTTGAACCTATGTTAATCATTTTGTTCTCTATTTGCAGAGCTTAAACCACACATAAGAAACCTTATAAGAAATCTGCAAAGAAATGGAAAGAAAATAAAACTACTCTGCTTTTTGAACTTAGACTCCTGCCTCATCTATGGGTCTCTCAACATACTTCAGCCTACCCAGTAGCCCTTAGGCTTCGCATTTAACACTCCAGTAACGCCAATGGATGTGTTAAGCGTCCTGGAGTCAGACTTTAGGGACACCAAAAGAGATGACAAAACTGTTTCACAAGAGGATCTTGTGTTCTTGAGAACACTCAGAGATGGCATAAAGAAAAATGCCCAGGGACATTATGAGATGCCACTTCCTTTTAAAAAACGGCCATCCCTACCTGATAACAAAAGGCTTGCTGAAATCAGGCTCAGTCATCTACAGCGGACGTTCAGCAGGAATGAGAAATATAAAAGGGACTACACAAAGTACATGAAGGAAATCATAGAGAGGGGTGATGTGGAAGAGGTGCCTACTGATGGAGCTCAAGGTGAACGATGGTATATTCCACATCACGGCATCTATCACCCGCAGAAACCTGAAAAACAGCGTGTTGTGTTTGACTGCTCTGCAAAGTACTGTGGCACAAGCCTAAATGAACACCTGCTCCCAGGGCCAGACATGATCAATAACCTAACAGGCATCCTCATAAGGTTCAGACAGCATCCCATTGCTCTTCTATGTGATATAGAGAAAAAGTTTCACCAATTTCACGTCCATGAGGAAGACTGCAACTACCTCCGGTCCCTCTGGTGGAAGGATGGAGATACAACCACACAACCTCAGGAGTACCGTATGAAAGTACACCTTTTCGGTATGGAGTCAGCTCCTGGGTGTGCGAACTATGGACTGAAATATCTGGCCAGGGGTGGATCTAGAAAAATATTTATGGGGTGGCAAGAGGGGGGCAGGAATTTTTGAGGTGTGGCAATGTAACAGATACTAATGCTGTTAACCTTGATTTACTTCGGGTTCACATTCCCGGCCACACCAACACAGTGAGGAAGACAGGAAAATGTTTATGAAAAATACACTCTTTTTATTTGTAAATCTTTTAAAATGCACTTAAGTTAATAAATGAATTTGTTTAGAAACAAACAGAATAAAAACACTGGCCAGTCAATTACAGTTCACAGGGGTAGTGGATTCACAGGTACCAGTCCATTCCGCTGAAGTTCAAGAGTTGCTCCGTGTTTACCTTGAGCCCGTCGCCAAGGGAACCCGCTTCGGCGGGCCGTCGACCCACTGCAGTCCAGTCCGTAGGATCCAGCGCCGGGACCTCTGCGTGGCCGATCTTACGCTGTCAGGGGAGAAGAGTAAAATCAGTGCTCGGCCTGTCCCATTGCCGGCAAACTCAACCAGCGGCAGCGCCAGGCAATTTTCAGTGGGGGTGCTTCGGGGGTGCTTGGTTATTCAATGGGGGTCCACAACGTCCGCCGGGGGGGGGGGGTGGGGGGGGTGCGGTGATTATACAAACCCAAACACAAAACCATGCACATTATGTAGTTAGAAGAGGGACCACTAACGGCATCTTTAACCCTTCTAACTCCACGGGTGCGCGGGCGCTCCCACGCGACAGCGTCGGTACTTTGCAGAATATCTCGAGAACCACAGAACAAAACTTAATGGGGAAAATTGCTATCACAAGCACACTCTTTGGGCGATCTATGGTGAGCTCGGGGCAATTCTAGCCTTTCGAGAAGGTTTTCAATCCAGCCGTGAAGTGCGGCGTTTTTTCCGGGAACTTTGCACGTGAATTCCACCGTGATAACTCCGTGATAAGTTCATTATTCATTACATTTTGTGATAAAAACGTGTAAATTATGTTAGCGGATCTCCATATTGAAGCTTGATGTAAACGATGATGACTTCCGGTCGGTCTCTCGACCAATGAGATGCTCCGATTTCTTCTTCTTTTGTTTTTATGACCGTGATATCCAATCCCAGCAGCCAAAGATCAGCGTGAGGTGAAATAGTTATCTTCCAGTATCGAAAACATTATTTTTTGTTGTATTTGTGTTAGAATGTTGGGATCTTTTTCTCCTGATAGCCAAGGCCTGAGAGAAACATATTTGAAAATGAAAAAGCTTGTACATAGTTGATCTGTGTCTTTTTTGAATTAAATTCTGTGACATTCAATTTCCGTTTTGCTTTTTCTTTTGTTTTTATACTCATATAACTATTGATCCATTCATGTGGCATCATTTTAGCACACATATTATTATTGCCCAGGTTGTCCTGAAAAAAAAAGATGTTCATTACTTGACTGTGCATGAAAGGGTTGAGATTATACATGCATTAATAGACAGAGAGGCCAGGCGGACAAAAAATAGCAATAAATGGCTTGGTGTTTTTTAAACAACAACTTTATTTTATTTTTCTCTTATTAACCCCCTGGCCGCCCCATTCATCGATTTGTATCGCCTCTCTCACGCAGCTCAGAAGCACTCGGCCCTTAAAGTGAAAGAGAGCGAGAGAGGGATAGATCGAGAGAGCAGGAGCTGCAGCCTGCCAGAATGTGTGTGTGTGTGTGTGTGAGTGTGTGTGAGTGTGTGAGAGTGTGTGTGTGAGAGAGAGAGAGAGAGAGAGAGAGAGAGAGAGAGAGAGAACGCGTGTGAAAATATTAAACGGGCCGCTAATCATGCTAAGCATTACAAAACAACAGAATACGATTTAAAAAAAAAAAATGTGAATAATGTGAAAATGTGAATTTATATTTAAGTCTGCTATAGGGGCAGTGCCCACCCAAACTGCGCATATGGTAATAAAACAAATCACTCACCATTAGACGTCTTCACAGCAGAACGATGCGTCTGTTGTTATGATTGGCTGCAAATGCATTGATGATGTCATTTACATCCAGTTGTTTTGTCCTCCTGGTGTTGATCGTTAAGAATGCCAGGTTACTGTTGCGTGTATCTCCGCTGGTGTTCCTCAGGTACGTTTTTAGGCGCCGGAGGCAGGAGAAACTCCGTTCACAACTTGCTGAAGACACGGGAAGTGTCACTGCTATACACAACAATTTATAGATGTCCTCAAAGGCATCCTTGTATGGGTCCATAAGTGAGAGGAACTCCATGGTACTGTCGATGTTGTGTCCCTTCTCCTTTTTTTTGCCCAGCAGCCGCTTGACCTGGTGTACTTCTGCGATCAAATTCTCCTCACTGATGCTATAATACTAAGCCATTGGCAGTATATGCTCCTTATTAAGGAAGGTTGTGTGCTTAGGGCTGAGGGCTGTCACACCCATAAGCACATCATTTGCTTCTGGTGAAAAGCGCTTCTTCATTTCACTTAGGAGTCTGTCAATGACAGGATAGAACGAGTGCTGCATGTCATCCATGTTGTCACCTCTCTCTATCGAAGCCTCGACTATGAAAGCATCCAAGTGTCGAGGTGGATGGGTCTGTCTTTTCTGGCGTGGTGGCAGGTCAGGTACCCCCTCTGGCTCTGCTCCATTGGGTTGTGTGATGCCAGCCTTAAGGCTCAGCTCCCTTGCTCGCTCCCTAATATTTTCCCATGCAGCCTCAGTGCGTTTTGCGGAGATGGCACTGATTACAGACTGGGCCAGGTCTCCTGCTGAAGCTAGATCAAGATTTGGGGCCTGCAAGTGATCAGCCATGAATTTGGTCAGTTTGAACAGATCTTCAAAAAGAGTTAGGTGCAAGACAAACGTCTCGTCTATGATAGCAGATAGAGCCCTTGCCTCAGCATTCCTACGTCCGTTTGGCTGGCTGATAATGTCTTGCAGGGTAGCTCGGATGGATGGCAACGTCTTCCGGATGGCACACAGTGCAGAATACTGGCATGACCAGCGTGTGTCAGACAATCTCTTTAACTCTACACGCTGCGCTGTTGGTTCAAACTCTTTCTGCTTCTTTTTTACTGACATCTTTACTCTCATCTACCATAAGTGCGAAATACACCGCCTCCTTCACTTCGTCACTTATTTCTTTTCTCAGCATATTTGCCATCACAGAAAAAATCTCATTCTGAATGTCGTGGTGTGTATATTTGGCATTGGATGGGTTGCTGACAATTTTTTTGGCAACTGTACTGTCAAACATGCTTATTAAATGCTGCAATTCAACAAAGTTCCCCCTGTTGGTTGACTCCTCATCCTCAGCGTGGCCCCTCTGTGCAATGCCCTGACAGGCTGTGTAGCGCAGACCCTCCACCACTGCCTTCATGTATTGGCGATTTTCTTGCACAAGTTTTGCATGCCCTACATCAAGCAAGTTTGATATTTTTGAGCCACTGTCCTGCTTCGTTCTGAATTCGCACCATGCCTCCATTGAAAACTTGTGCCCCCCACTTTCAGTATGCCCCTCGAACTTGCCTGTAGCTTTTCTCCAATTCCTGAAGCCGTTGATGGTGAATGCTGGCTCAGAATGATGTCCATGACCGGGTCATAAAAAATGCCTGCAGGCAAAACAAAAGGCTGCGTCTCTGGCGACACTGTACTCCAGCCAGACATAATCCTCGTACCAGCGTTGGTGGAAGCTCCTTTTCTGATTTCCAAACCTTTCCAATGGGTATGATTTCAGAATTGGACGCCTCGGCCCTTCATTGGGTTGCTGGCTGACATCCAGGGTATCGACAACACCGACAGCCGCCGTGTTGTTGTTAATGTCGTCCTCGTCATCGTTGCTCCACCACCAAGCTCGTCTTCCCCCGGGCCGTCTTCTTCCTCCGGCTCTGAGTCCGACTGTGTCTGAGAGTCCAGATTGGCATTGTCATCCACATTCATATTTTGTTGATGCTCCTGTACCATACGAGGCCGCCTGACCAAGAAACGGTCCATGTTTTTCCTGTCACTCAAACAAACCGCCCGGCGCCTGCCACTAAAGCCATCCGTTCAAAGCATGTGATGTCAGGTGCTGCGTTCAGGTACCGTAAGTAAGGTGACAAGTCAGTCAACAATACGCTCGCTAATCATTTGCCTATTAATAAATATGATATTAATGAAATGATCACCAAATAATGACACAGATTTGAACTAAAATAATTTTAATATTTAACTGTTTAAAAATACATTTTGGTTGAGCATTTCTTGGGGGTGCTACAGGGGTGCTATGGACTTTCTTGGGGGTGCTGAAGCACCCCCATGCCCCCCCCGGCGCCGCCCATGAACTCAACAATGGCTAGTGATATTGAGTGATCACTTTCCTCAAAACGCTGTTACTCGTGCCCATCAAAAGGTTATACTGCCGCCGTCTCTGCGCCACCGTCGCCCTCCGGATCCGGCACCCTCGACACACAAGCAGGACTCAGACACATTTAGAAGTTCGTGGTGGAGTTAACACACGCACACTCAATGGAGAAGAATTTGCTACTTCCCTTAATTAAGAGGATAGCGAGCGTTGACACAGCAGTCTTAGGATCAGCTTTACCAGTACGAGGGGAGACGATGCCATCCGCAGCGGTGCGAGGAGAGATCCACGCGATGAAGGAACACAGCAGCTCTCCGCAGCAAGCCGACTCAGCCTCCTCGGGTGCGCGCCTCCGGAGACTTGGCGTCTTCCTTATCAGGAGTGGGAGGAACCACCAGCAAATGAGATCGCTGTGGTAATCAGGTTCAGCAGGTGTGCCAAATCAGCAACATGCGCCTTTGTTGTCCTTGTGGAAGAGTTTGTGAAAGACAGGTAAACGCACCAGCCCACCATATCATGGCGAGTCATTCAGTCCATTGTCCATCGCTTTCATAGCG
The DNA here is from genome assembly GCA_026686955.1 of Epinephelus cyanopodus. NCBI lineage: Eukaryota > Metazoa > Chordata > Actinopteri > Perciformes > Serranidae > Epinephelus > Epinephelus cyanopodus. The sequence goes on along the minus strand of CM048932.1, from coordinate 3,423,994 downwards.
CACAGCACAACACAACACACCATTAAATATTAACAAGATCAGCAATGCAACATTAACCTTAAAACAAGTGGCATGAGTGATGCTTACCATAAATCACTGCTTAATCAACAAGGCAACATTCTGCATTCTATGACAGCAACATATGGCAGACGTATTTAATCACAGTTATCACAGTTTGATGAGAAATAGGCTAGTATGTTTACACTACATAAGGACAGGGGCTGCCATTTGCAAACTCACACAGACAAACTTAATCTCATGCAATCAATGTCTTGCATTTGAGGTTTCATGTGAAACAGTTCATATTAGGAATAAGTGTTGAAGGAGGTTCAACAAACTCTGAGTCTAACCCTGAACTCTGAGTTGATTTACCCTGAAACGGGAAACTCTGAGTTACCGGTTCCAGAACAGCTGATTTGAGTTAGTTCAGTCAACTCTGAGTGTGTTCACTCTGAGTTAAGCAGAAAATAAAAAGCCATCATCAATGGAGCTCTGACTCCACAATTCACCATGGCAACAGGTAAATAAAAGACAGTGCCTCCATTTTAATCCAGTGGATGTAGAGATATTAATGCATGTGTAGCATACGGTGCATGTTTATCTTTAAAAGAAGAGCCTGAGTCAGAGCGAGGAAAGTGTAAATAAGTTAACCATAAAGTTAATAAAAAAGTTTTATTCAGTGTTATCCGTTTATTCATCATTTATCAGACTTACATTACAGATAAAGTGGTGGAATCTGACTGTGTATCAGGCTGTAGATACATTACATTATATTAATAATATATAATAATATATTTGTTCAGATTTAATCTGATGGGGAAAACACAGGAGGCAGCAACTGAAAAATAGGAAGATTAAAACATATAGGCCAGGCTATAGATCAAAGACATAAAGACATGACTGTAAACTCACAGTCTGACCCAGTAATAATATGTTTGGTGATTTGCACTTGAAAAGACATTGAGGTTAAGATACAGTAGATTTTAAAATGTTGGACATCTATTTGTATCTTGACTCAACAGCATTCAGTGACTTTATTTCATCTGCAAATGTAGTAAACTTAAAGACACTGAAATGCTGCACCATTGCTCACTCAGAAATATTAACATATAATCCCCAATATTAGGCTATAGGAATTATGTTCCATCAGAGCGACCAATGACATCAGTGATAGAGATCATTAGTCACTGATACTGTGTCTAAAGCATACCTATTTTTAAAATTTAAATAATTAGACCTACACATTATGTGCAATAAACATGTGGGAGCTGCTCTGACAGATTTACAGTCTGATCCTTGTGCACAGTGTTATAAAAAATAATAAATAATAAAAGGACAGAGGTTTGATTCTGAGCAGAGGGTGAATTATTGCTGTGTAATATTTGAATGTAAAGACAAAAACTGATGTCCAGAGAAATGATTGATGTGCATAAATTTAGTAACTTAAGACAGTCCTGAGAAACAAACTAATATCCAGCAGGATTTAGACTGTGACAGACGGTAAATCTCCGCTAATGAATGCGCTTCGATAAAAGCTTTGACACGGACTGAATGAATGAGGAAATGAAACAGCATGTAAGAGGGAGGAGACAGAGAAAACCCTAACCTGTTCACAGCCATGGTGATTGACTCAGAGTTTGATTTACCTCTTTCTGGAACTGAAACCCAGAGTTTCCCTCATTTCATTGTTAACATACTCAGAGGTCTTTCTGGAATAGGCTGCCCCTCTGGCTCCACTCAGTTTTCCAAATAAGGCAGTCTCTTGCCGCTCTGGCGTTATCTTGTGCTGCATTCACCGCAGTCGGACATTGGAGATTCGCGCTCGTAAATGTCAAATTGGCCATAACTTTTCTGTGAATTCTTTGCTGCCAACTGGGGTGGCAGCTGGGGTGGCAAGGCTTTCTTTTAGGGTGGCAGCTGCCACCCCATGCCACCCCGGTAGATCCGCCCGTGTGTGTGTGTGTGTGTGTGTGTGTGTGTGTGTGTGTGTGTGTGTGTGTATCCCACTCTGGGGTTGAGGTGAATAAAAGAACTGTGTTGTGACCTAAATAACATGCTGTTGCTATCTGCAGAAAGCATTAAAGCATGAAATCCCGCATTTTTGATGTACGAAAGCATCCTGTATCATAATTACATGTGTGCCGTTTGTAACAAACCAAACCGCGTGAAAATCAGTTGAAAATTCAGTGAGTTATTCTATTTTACTTATGCATACAGCTCCTTCCTCAATAGAAGTGAATACACTGTGGAGGCGAAGCGAGACCCATCCAAGATGGCGGCCGGCTGGGACAAATCAGGCAGTCAATGCGGCGTCTGTGTATAATATTAGTCTTAGGATTCTTTGTGAATACGGGCTCAGATGTTTACCTGCGGTAACAATATATATATATATATATATATATATATATATATATATATATATATATATATATAGCGAGTCTAATATAAACGTTAGCGTGAATGAAAGTTTTAACCGCCACTGTTTCGTTTCTTGTGTTTTAAATAAATTGGTATTAAACCGATATTGCAATTCAGATAGTACAGATAATATAACTTGTGTCATTACTTTGTGAGTAAAAGTTAAAGCCCTGTTTTGTTTTGTTTTTTTTCATCATGTCTCACTTAATTTTGAAGGAGTCGGACCGGATGTACTTTCGGCTGGCTGTCCGCAGGAAAACACGAAAACCGCGGAACTGGTCAATGGGGTACAGATCCATGTTCCATGAAGGCGCCCCACTTACCTGACTGGATGCCTTTGAATGAAACGTCGAAGCTGTCTGTTGAGCAAGGTATAGTACCTGCATGAATTAGTTTCATGACCAGGCTGAACATAAAGCTGGAGACTGTTTTCTCATCCTGATGTGCCTTGGACCCGGTCAGCTAACTAAACTTAGCTAAGTTTCGATATCGTCCATGTTACCGGTGAAACGAAACACACGAGCCACCTGTGGAGAAGCCTTTTAAAAGCTAGTTTAGCTAACGTTACACCACTACACCAGTGCTTCTGACAGTCGCTAATAAAGCTAAGCTAGCGGATGGAACTTAAAATGACTTGCTAGTTCACTGTATAACAGTTAGTGTTACTACGTTAACGTTACAAGTTGGCCCTGTAGTCTTACACGTAACGCAGACATCCACTGAATCCTAACTCTCAAGTGTAAGTCTGAAGTCTACAGCTCTGTTATCAACTGAAAAATACGAAACATTTACTGTCCTCTAACAACGAAAAACATCCAAATAAAAAGCAACACAACCAATTCTAACAATGTAATGTTACGACAATATTTCTCATCTCTCCCTCTGTCTGTCTCACACAGTAGCTGTGTCCACTGTTCTCTGAGCCTCTACAGTTTGAGTCAAGCCGTACAGGGCCACTGCTAGCCATTCAGATGCCCTATGCATAACTACTTTGTTATGCCCCTAAACGTGTGTGGAATCTTCTTTAGATAAACGAAAACCAAATTTCATTAGCAATGTCACCAATATTATTAAAACAAATGTGAATAATAAGAGACAGATAACAGAAGTCACAAAACTTTACAGACTTATATGATCCACCACAGGGGAGTTAGAGCGGTAATTTTTCAGTAGTTGTGAGAGGCTCTGGCACACAGGTCTGCATTTCATAACTATAAGGTCTTTAGCAGGGATGTTCCTGGTGACTAATTCCCCTGTCGACTAAATGAAAATTTTAATCAAGACTGGTTGACTAGTCTAAAAAAGGGAAAACACTCAGAAAACAGTCAAAATTTATCACAATTTATTGTGAAGTATTTGAAACATTGTTCCAAAAAATATTAGTAGTACTGTAGTGCATTAAGAGCCCTTTGAAGCCTTTAACCACAATCTTCAATAACCATGTTGGATTCATTCATTTACATTGCTATGAGCGGTGAGACTCAAGATGATGTTGTAAAATGTTGTAACCTGTTTAAATTGGCGGTATGTGTCCACGTTTGTGTTTGTACCATTTACGACCTAAATGTAAACAGAGATGGATGCCTCCAAGAAAGCAGTCGTCCATATTGCAGTAGCAGAGCCTTTATTATTAGCAACAATGCTAGCTACTTTCACCAACACCAATGGATAAACAACACACACAACATTACACACACAACAACACATTATAAAGTATTCCCATTAGGCATTATAATATGTACAAGTTATTAAAATGAAAACTCAAATTTGCTAAACAGTAAAAATAATAGTAAAGAGCAGAGCCACTTATGGTAAATATAGGGGGCAGACATCTTTGCTCTCGTCACTCTTGTGAAACACGTAGTCCTCTGAGTTTGTACAAGACCGCTACTGGTAGCACCGCCTCAAAGAGGTGTGTCTTGACGTGTTACTGTGTAATTTTGCACAGCTTCCTGTCTTTCCTACCTTCTTACTAGCGGTAAGATCTATATGGAACAGACCATAGAATCGTAAGAATATGCCTTTATTGTCATTGTATAAGTCCTACAACGAAATTACAGGGGGTTCATCACAGTAGGGCTGAACGATATGTACAAAATTTCATATCTCGATATTTTTGCCAGATATCTCGATACCGATACGATACGATATGACTATGGGTTCAGTGAAAACTAAGCATTCTTTGTAAAAAACAAAAAAAAAAACAGTCCGAACCATTTTCTGGAAGCCCTCTTTAGTGACTGAATACATGGGAATTATGTGTAGCAATATGGTACTTTATAGCGTTTGTAATGTCTTTGTGCCTGCTGGACGTCGATTGGTATGGCAGTATGCCACTGAATGCATCAGTAATCCGACCTTGCTTGGGCTTGACACAGGAAGCCCCAGATTTCCCCGCCGTGTCTTTTATTGCAAGGCACTGTTCATACAGTACTCAGTAGTGTTGTCACGGTACCAAAATTGGGACCCACGGTACAATACCAGTGAAAGTATCATGGTTCTGAGTAGGGATGTCCCGATCACATTTTTTTGCCCCTGAGTCCGAGTCTGAGTCATTTGATTTTGAGTATCTGTCGATACCGAGTCTCGATCCGATACTTTGACAGTGCAGTAAAAATTTTTTACTGTAGGCAAACTGTATCATCCCACTATTTTTCTGTTCTTTGTGCTCTACTAGGGATGTAACAATATCACAATCTCACAATATTACAATACTGTACCTCAATAACAAGCCCATGACATTTACTGCAGTATTGTAAGACATGTCATGATATCAAAACCTCATGATAATAGTACAGTAGCTCCACGGTATAATATTAATTCCATTATGCGTAAGTCAACAACAAGAACATCTGGTCAAAAATAAAATAGCTTATCATGCCTTTCTCAATCACCAGCCTCTCCCCCCCCCCCACACACACGTACTAAACAGTCAGCTGACACGGTGACACGGACGATCGTCTCTCACACTCCCGCAAGCGCCGTCATTTCATATCGTTACATGTCCGCGACGACGCAGCCACACACACACACACACACACATACACACGGATGTGGACGAAAAACAAGCGCGTTGCACCGAATGCGCACCGCTGGCGTCGTTTTGGGTTATGAGCACATAGGACACACGTCTACAGTAAAAGTAATGGGTCTGAGAGTGCAAAAGAGCTACATCTGAATGCCCCCCATGCGGCCCGTCTTGCTTTAGACAAATAGGGAAAACCCTGACATGTAGCTGATATGTCATAGGCCTATATCCGATCCCTGATCGGGATGTAACGTCCAATTCCGATCGAGTCTGAAACCACGTGATCGGCCCAGATTTCCGATCACGTGATCGGATCGGGACATCCCTAGTTCTGAGTAGTATCAGGATACCACGGCGAAAATGAGGCAGATGTGCCTTTTGTCATTTCTAAAAAGATAAATCACTTTTCTATAATACAGCAATGATATTTCAATGGAATAAATTACTTATTGACTTATTCATACTTCAAAAACAGCATCAATAAATGATTAACATAGGGGAATCAAAATAAAATAAATAAATAAAATAGAAATCAACCAGCCATCCTCCTCCCCTGACAAGTAAATAACAGTCCCTTCATAAGTAAAGAACAGTCCCTGAAGTGCGGTGAGGTTTGTGGAAATGTGAACGGCTCGTTTCTCCTCGCTGACGCTCATGGCGCTGTTGGTGTGAATACACAGTGACACGTCACATACCTGTGTGCCACCATGGCTCGGCTGTTCAGGTACTTCTGGGCAGTCATGACACCAACTTATTCATCTGGGGCCAGGCTTCTCGGTTGCCGGTAGCCTTGTGACACCAGGCTCTTCACGTACGGCGAAACGCTGGTAAACTGCGTTATCTTGTGGTGGCCATAGCGCTCCGCCGTATTCCTGTCTGTGACCCCCGTTCAGCCCACAACCGGTAGTTGTAGTGTGTGTGTGTGTGTGTGTGTGTGTGTGTGTGTATATATATATATATATATATATATATATATATATATATATATATGTATATGTATATATATGATGTATATGATATATATGTATGTGTATATATATATGTATGT
>CM048932.1:3362500-3415000 GCA_026686955.1 Epinephelus cyanopodus | reverse complement strand
CTACTCTGCTCTACTCTTCTCTACTCTATTCTGCTCTACTCTGTTCATCTCTACTGTGCTCTACTCTATACTCTTCTCTACTCTGCTCTGTTCTTCTCTGCTCTGTTCTACTCTGCTCTGCTCTACTCTGCTCTACTCTGCTCTACTATACTCTGCTCTGCTCTTTTCTACTCTGCTTTACTTTGCTCTACTCTGCTCTACTGTACTATACTCTGGTCTACTTTATTCTGCTCAGCTCTACTCTATACTCTGCTCTGTTCTATGCTGCTCTACTTTGCTCTACTCTACTATACTCTGCTTTACTCTGCTCTACACTGTACTCTGGTCTACTCTACTCTACTCTACTCTGTTCTACTCTATACTCTGCTCTGCTCTACTCTGTTCTGCTCTGCTCTACTCTATAATCTGCTCTACTCTGCTCCACTCTATCTGCTCTGCTCTACTATGCTCTGCTCTATAATCTGCTGTACTCTGGTCTACTCTGCTCTACACAGGGCGCACTGTGCCTAATTGGTCGCAAAATGCAACCAATTAGGCGGCCGTGCGACAGTTTTTTAACTCGGAGCACCCCTTTTTCTTTCTTTTTTTTTTTTTTATAATTCCATTTCATGGAGGAGGGGAAGTGAGTGTGAGTGTGTGTGTGTGTGTGTGTGTGTGTGTGTGTGTGTGCGCGTGTGTGTGTGTGTGTGTGTGTGTGTGCGCGCGTGCGCGTGCGTGCACCTGTCATATGTGTCTGGATGCGCACTGTGAGGCCGGGGGTGGGGGGCGCCAGTAACCATAGCAACGTGCAGCAGTTTTAGTACGTGTGCACTGTGTGAGGGGTTAAGGCCCAATCATACTTGGCTGGAATGTACGCGGAGCGGACTCCACAGAGGTCCGCGCGGACTCAAAGCAGACGTCCGCAAGCCCTGTGCGCGCAAAGCTCAGATTTTATGACCACGCGGACTCTGCTCCACGCACCAGTGACTGCTCGGCATGTATTTTTCACATTGCAGGGATTTTTCACGGACATTTTTACAGGAAACTACAACGCGGAAGTGCACTCAACTATGGAAGCCTGAATGACTGCGGACATTCCTCGCGGAGTCCGCTCCGCTTATAGTACGCCCGATTATGTTCGGGCCTTTAGACAGAGAGGGGTCACAGAGCCAGTGTCGAGTAGAAGGTGCTGTGTCGTTTGATCATAAAGTGACGCTATGAAACAAACTATAGATTGGTTTTCCAGAAACTCCTGTCGGTCCTGTGCCAGTTTCCCAAACTTCTGACGACGATAGTTCAGAGGACAAGTCAGCAGTGATGTCGCAGCACCGAAAAAGCCAAAGCCCTATCATTTCTGACAAGAATGGCTCACTGAATTCACGTGGTTGAGATATTGTAAAGAAAAGAAAGTGATGTGCTGCATGTACTGCTCTCAGTGTGGTCCGAAATTTGCGGGGAAAACTAAATTTGCCTACTCCACCACACAACAACAGCAACAGCATCAGGCATAAATTATGCAGGGAAAGATGCAATGATGGAGCAAAAGCGCCGCTGCACACATCATTTAAAAGGCGGGGTTGTCTGAGTTTATTGCTACATTATCAGTAATGCAGTTAACATAGACAAAATTATGAATATGTTGTGTCGATATATATAGTGCTCCTAAATTTTGTGCTGGTGCTCCTAAAATTTTCAGTAAGGAGCACTGGTGCTCCTAGTAGAAAAAGTTAGTCTGGAGCCCTGCTACACTATTCTGCTCTGCTCTACTCTGCTCTACTCTGCTCCACTCTACTATGCTCTGCTCTACTCTACTATGCTCTGCTCTACTCTGTAATCTGCTCTACTCTGGTCAACATTGCTCTACTCTGGTCTACATTGCTCTACACTATTCCGCTCTGCTCTACTCTACTATCTCTGCTCTACTCTATTCTGCTCTGCTCTACTCTACTATGCTCTGATCTACTCTATTCTGCTGTACTGTACTCTACTGTGCTCTGATCTACTCTATTCTGCTCTGCTCTACTCTACTATGCTCTGGTCTACTCTGTTCTGCTCTGCTCTACTCTATAATCTGCTCTACTCTGCTCCACTCTATTCTGCTCTTTCCTACTATGCTCTGCTCTGCTCTACTCTATTATACTCTGCACTAATCTGGTCTACTCCACTCTACTCTACTCTCTCAAAAATGTGATTTTTTTATTGACCACAAAACATTTGTACAATGTACAAGTAGAGCAGAGCAGAATAGAGTAGAGCAGGGCATAGTAGATTAGAGCAGAGTGCAAACCAGAACCAGAGAAGTGTGGAAATTAGGGTATGGAAAAGTATGGAATTTTGAAATTCCAAATGTGTAGGAACCCTGCATACAGGAGTGAGCAGGAGCAGAGATAACTGCCTGTTGTCGCGAGCCTGTTATCCAGGGAGATGGAGACCTCCTTCTCAGGTGGAAATGTAATGGAGCCAGGTGTTTTTCTCTGATGTCGAGGGCTGCCCGTTTGTGCCACAAGCTCTCCATCAGAACAGTGTGTCAGCACCGCAGCCAAATTTGTCAATCCACTACGTGCCCTGCTCCAGCTGGAAAGAGTAAACATGCTGGTTTTTCTGGCGAAAAACCTTGAATAGTTTTGAAGCTTAGGATGCTGCTATAGTTATCATTATACTATGTTTTTATTTCATTTTCAATGAGGAGTAGCCTGTTCTGACGGACAAAACAGTTGGGACTTGGAGAGGGTGTACATTTCAAACTAAAGGTAGGCTCTAAAAATAAACCAATGGACTTTACCCATGGTGGTCTGAGGATACGCTGTATAGCACACATTTTCGCTATTGCCTTTGTTGTGTATTGATACTTTTTTATTATTTGATAAGCCTATAAGTATTGGATGTTATAGGGATATTCTTAGGCCTGTATAATGTTTGCTATTCTGTTTCTGAATGGTATAGGCACAAGGCGACATTTTGCCGACTCCCTCTGAGCCCTTTTAAGTAATTTTTGATTAGTAATACCATATACGCCGATAAAATGTGGGAAAGGTTTACGGTAACAAAATTTGGATACCGCCCCATTCTAGTGAACACTGTCCCCTCCATCAAACCTGTTAAAGAACAGGTTGAAGTTGTTGGCTTTGTCCACACCACCATAACCTGGCTATTCTTCTTTACATGGCCTGTGATGTTACCCATTCCCTTCCACACCTCTCTGATGTTGTTCTGCTGCAGCTTACTCTCCACCTTTCTTTTGTAGTCCAGTTTTGCCTGTCTCAGTCTCCTCTTCAGCTCATGCTGAAGTTGAACCTCCCTGAACCTCTCCTTGTCCCCTTTCTTGAATGCCAGCTTTTTCTGGTTGAGGAGCTGCTTGATATTATTGTTCACCCGGGGTTTATTATTGGGGAAGCAGCCTACAGTCTTAACTGGCATCACAGTGTCCCTACAGAGGTTTATATATTCTGTTAGAATATCCACCCTCCTGTCCATGTTCATGTTGTTGTCCTGTGGCTCCAGTAGTACAGTCCAGTTGGTACATTCAAAACAGTCCCTTAGAGACTCACTGGTCTCTGGGGACCACTTCCTGACTGAGCGGGTGGTAACAGGCAACTTTAATACACAGGGTTTGTATGTAGACTGGAGAGAGACCAGATTATAATCTGATCTGCCAAGAGGTGGTAGGGCATAAGCACTGTATGTGTCCTTGGCATTTCCATAAGACAAATCTAGTGTCTCATTCTCCCTGGTGGGACAGTTCGCATACTGAACAAACCCAGTCAGATGGAAGAAGACAGTAGTGTTGTTAAAATCCCCCCGTTATTGCAATGAATAAAACTAGGATGCTGGGTCTGAATCCTAGCAACAGTTTCATAGATGACGTCACACGCCATTGCTGCCCGTGGTGGAATGTAAACAATAGGGGTGGGGAAAAAAAATCGATTCACATAAGAATTGTGATTCTAATCATCCAAAATTCTGAATCGATTCATAAACTTCAAAAATCGATTTTTTTATTAACGTTCCCCCGTCTCTCTCTGACAGCTGGCCTAAGCTTTTATTTAGGCAATTTTATTTATGCAAGTTATTTCTTGTACAGTAAGCAAGTTTTTATTTGTTTAGCATGAATAAATTTTACCTTTTGTCTTAAGTTTGCCTTTGTGTGATTACATCATTGGAATCAGTTTATTTAAAAATCACATTATCTTATACAAACTATATTGTTTTGATTTGCCTTAACACACTATGCATTGTATCAATTTTTGAATTGAGAGTCGTTTGAATCGAGAATTGTATGAATCGAGAATCAATTTTGAATCGAATCGTGACCCTAAGAATCGGAATCGAATCGAATCGTGAGACACCCAAAGATTCACATCCCTAGTAAACAATAATGGTGACAATGTGTGAAAACTGCCATGGTACATAATACAGTCTAAGACAGACTGCCAAAAGTTCAATATCCTGACCTGTCCTGACCTTCACCGTGACATTTCCAGGATGACACCATTTATTGTTCCCAAACAGGATTAATCCCTCACCTCTGTTTTTGCCGCTCACCTTCGTGTCCCTGTCGGCTTGCACAGTAGAGATGCCAGGAAGGTTCACACAGGAGTCAGACACATTTGTCATTAAGCCCCGTCTCTGTGAAGCACATGACACTGAACTCCCTGTAGAGCCGTTGGCTCCTCACCAGTGCCAGCAGCTTGTTACACTTGTTGGATAGTGAGTTGACATTCCCCATAATTACTAATGGCAGGAAAGGCTTGTATCTCCACCTCCTAGCCTTTAGCTTAGCTCCTGCTCTGCAGCCTCTGAACAGCTTCCTTAGCTCAGCCGGTATCGGGTGTCTAACTCTATAAGGGGTTCCTGTCAGAGCCAGAAGATTGTCCCTTGTGTACACAATTTTACTCATCACATTGGAAATATTAACAATTATTAACAAAGAAAAAAACACACTCAAACTTGACTCAAAAACAGGAGCTACTCAAACTTGCTGCCACCCTAACCGGCGTGTCTTTAAAAAAAAAACAAAACAAAGAACAACAAAAAACAAAACGGCTCATCTTGTCGGTTTAACGTTGAGCACAGAAAAGAAACAAAGTCATCACCACTTTCAGAAAAATTAAGCCAGCCATGGAATTATAATTCAGCCACCATTCCCAAAGATTCAAAGCAGACCTGACTTTGATCTTCATAAGCAGAAATCCGAGTCTGCTTGACCTTGAAGTACATATTGTCCATCCTGTACTTCCACACATTTAATTCCTAGAAAATATGGTATTAAATAATAGATACCATTATCTTCCGAGGGTGATTTCTACTTTCACCGAAACATATATTTGATACACCATTTCCATGATTTACGAACACAATTCATTCATAGTTCCTGAAATGTTTGGAGATGTTGTTTTAACACAATTTTTGAAGTGATCTGTAATATTCTCCTGAGCTATATGCACTGACAATGAATTACACCTGTCATGGCTCTGTACATGGCTGTTTTTTGTATCATACTTGTTCCAACATTAGGTAGCAGTAACGTTTTTTCTGTTGCATATCATGTCTGATAACTGTGTGCAAATTAAGTGAACAGTCTTTCATACAGTATCTTTGGTGATCGTGTCACCAGTACATTTCTGACAAAATTTAATAATGCTAAGGTGAATCTCTGCTTCACAATCAGCCAACTCTGGCAGTACTTGAAGTGACTGTGTAAAGTAGGTGGTGTTCTCCTTTTACCAAACAATGCATACTTTTCAGTTATCTGATAATAAATCACACTGATAGTTTGCCATACCATTTGTATGATTATAGCCCTCCCTGGAATATATCTGGTTGTATAAGGCTAATATGGCAATGTTGTAAATCAGTGAGGAAAACTCGCTGGCATTAAGTGGCAAAATTATTTAAATGATTTTTACATTTAATATCTAAAACAGAGATTCTTGTTGGGTTCTTAGTAGGGTTGGGTACCGTTCATAACTGAACTGATACAGTACCGGTACCTGTATCTGGAATTCGGTACCGGTACCAAATGGTACCTTATTTCGGTACTTACTGCCTTTAATTTTAAGTTCATATCACAGTCATTATAAAGGCTACATACACATGCTATATCTTGTTTTTTTCAGGACAATCTGAGCTAACCAGATATGCCATCACCACATGTCCTTCTATGTGCCTGTATTTTATATTAATTTTTATATCAGTGAAAAAAAAACAAATCCTTGTAACTAAATTCTTACATTTTTACATGTATCTCAACAAAGAAAATTGGAAGTTGACATATTATGCCATATATGAAGGCGGGAGACTCTCTGGCAATATAAGAACCATGATGGTGGGACATCCTGTCACTTCACAGCTGTCCAAAACATGTGGTTTGTGCCAAGTGGACATGATTGCCAGTATTCATTATTGCAAGAAATTCCATTGATGCATTCACAAGTCAAAAATGTGTTTTATCTGAAAGAAACATGCAATATTTACATCTAAGATCATAGAAAAATAGTCAACCAAGTACAATGATGTCCCCCAAGATAATATTAGTTTTTCAATTTCAGTTATATATTGGGGAGACATTTTGGGCATTGGTGGAGGGGCACGTGTCCCCCTCAATGTATATGATGACTACGGCCCTGTCAGCATGCATAATTAGGCTACAGTTGTCTGGGTGCGCAAAGGTAAAGTGTGCTGGTCTTGTCATACAAAGTTTGATGGAGTGTCAACTGGACAATATGGAGATATTTGCATCTTGAAAGCCGGACTACAAATGTGGATAGACAGGGACAAACACGCAAGCCTAAGACGTGGTAAGATACGATATTCCTCACTATATGAAGTGACTGATAACAAGATCTGTATCATGGATTGTAAAGAAATTCGTCAGGTTTTTATTTTGTAGACAATTGATCTGGATTTATAGCGTGATGGGATGACAGCACAATGATGTGTGTAGTCCTGCGCTTTCATGTGATTTGCATGGCATTTCTGTGCGAGCCTGCGTTCGCGAGTAATCCATCCAACAGTAATGTGTGTGCAAAGCTGTATGAAAGCTCTGTTATACATCATTTTATTGTATTTTTCACTGTGGACATTGCATTATCGACAAGTGCTTGGCCTTGTTGGAAAGCTACAATTCTGCTGTTTCCGCTGAAATGCGTGGAATCTCGCTATGACGCATGGTCGCGGAGAAAATCCACAGAGAAGAACAGGTGTGAATTTGGACGCACTATGCGTCGTTCGGGCCCATAGTCTAAACTTCTCAGTTTAAACATTTTATTGAAAACATTTAGGAACAGCGCTGCACGTTAACTTTTGTCTGCATGTTGTTTTTGTCGCCATTGATGCTGAATGTGAGTTGCGATTCATGCGCTCTCGCTCCGCCTCCACCTCAGGTACTGAAATTTGGCACCGTTTCACTTTAAGTGAATCGGTACTCGGTAGTACCGACGTGAATCGGTACCAAGTACAAAAAGTACCGAGTTTCGGTACCCAACCCCAGTTCTTAGACAGTTTATTTACTTTCCAGAAAATACTCTATGGTACATATTAAGTGTAGTCAGATATATCGATAATATATCTATCCTGATATGTGACTAGATATCGTCTTAGATTTTGGATATCGTAATATGGTAAGTGTTGTCTCCTGCTGGTTTTAAAGGCTGCACTACAATAAAGTGACATAATTTCCTGAACTTACCAGACTGTTCTAGCCATTCCATTATTTGCCCTTACCCACTTAGACCGATTACACAGAAAGCTTTTAGCATTTGGAAGAGGCTTTTTGTAATTGTTTTTAATGAAAATTAAGCTTCTTGCTTGCTGTTGATATGTGCCTTGCCTGTCTGTGTGCCAGGTGCCAGGCATTTTTGCTGGAGTGCTCTGAACTCCTCGAACTGAAAAATCTTCAACTCAGAGGGGAAAATCACCTCACATCTTCACTTTTTTCCCATTGTCCAATTGGATGATTTGAGAGGCCTGCTGTGGTGGTCATGACAACAACTCTACAGTTGGGAAACAATGGAGGAGAAACTGACGGTGTTCAGTTTCTCGGCAGGACCAACGGACTGCCTGTAGTTAGTATTAATGTTTGTTTTGCTAGGACTGACGATGGACAGCAGGTTGTAAGACTGCCCCCGAGTCATCCTCAACAGTGATATCAAAATTATCTCAAAGGCACTTGCTTCTAGACTGGAGAAAATAATCGCATCAATAATTCATGATGATCAAACGGGCTTCATTAATGGCAGACACTCAAGTAATAATGTCAGAAGAGTTCTTAATTTGATAAGTAAAGTACAACGGGTTAATAAAAAAGCAATTATTCTGTCACTTGATGCAGAAAAAGCCTTCGACAAGGTCAACTGGTCCTTCCTATTTGCCACCCTGAGTGGATTTGGCTTTGGAGAGTCATTTATCGAGTGGATATCAGCCTTATATAATTCCCCTAAGGCCACAGTCACCACCAATGGGATCACATCTAAAAGCTTCACTTTGCAGAGAGGAACCAGACAAGGGTGCCCACTCTCACCTCTACTGTTTGCAATATTCATCGAACCATTGGCTATGGCAGTCCGTCAGAAAAGCAAGATCATAGGTATCCATTACGCCAATTCAGAGCATAAAATTAATCTATATGCTGACAACATTTTACTTTATCGACAAGAACCGAAATCGTCTTTACATGAAGTATTTAATCTCATAACAAATTTTTCTAAACTTTCGGACTACTCCATCAACTGGTCCAAATCGACAGTACTGCCAATAACGGAGAACTCTTGGAATCCTGCAGACCAAAAATTTTCTCTCCCTGTGGGCAACATAAGATATCTTGGCATAAATATTTTGTCCAGACTATCAGACTTGGTCCACCTGAACTTTAGCGCGCTGCTAGATAAGATCTGTGGTGACCTGAAGCGCTGGAATAATCTTCCCATCCCCCTCCTGGGTCGAATAGCCACAGTTAAAATGAAAATTCTACCCCAAATTAACTATTTTTTTTTTCCATGATTCCATTCACTCCCACATCGAAATGGTTCCTGTCATTAGATTCTGCAATTATAACATTTTATTCAAAGAACAAAACAGCAAAAATTAGCCTAAGCACCCTTCAGAAAAACAAACTGGAAGGGGTTTGGATGCTCCTAACTTTAAACATTACTATTTGGCTAACCAGCTACAATACCTATTGAAATGGTTATATCCTAACGAAGACTACAACTCCTGGCTCGAACTAGAACAGGCGGACTGCAACAATATAAAATTTTCTGACCTCCCGTTTATCACCACTACACTCAGACGTCATAACTGCTTTAAGAACCCAATGCTTCCTTCCACCTTGTCAGCCTGGTGGAAAACACTAGAAATCACAAACTCTCAGATAGAACCTTGCTTGCTCTCTCCAATTTGGCACAACCCGGATTTTGAAATCAACAAAAGACCTCTCCATTTTAGCACATGGGAGTTGAAGGGAGTAACTCATCTCCATCACCTTTTCCAAGACAATATACTTATGACACACACAAACTTATTTCAAACTTTTGAAATAAGAAATGGAAATTTTTGTACAATATTTACAATTGATAAAAACAATCAAAAAGAGAATTCCAGCGCCTCAGGACACTTTGCAGCCACCAGAATTTGCCAAACATATTACAAAGCTTTCTCTGAGTAATAAGAAGAACCTTTCCAAGATTTAAAAATTACTGTCAAAGACCAGCTCTATACATTTGCCAATTTTAAAATGGGAAAAGGAGCTGGGTGTATCACCAGACCCTGACTTCTGGACTCAGATATGCAAAAATACATTTAAGTTGACAATACACACTAATATACAACTTATCCAATTTAAAGTACTCCACAGAACACACATCACCCAACAAAAGATGAATAGAATGGGCTTTAGTCAATCTGACACATGCACTCAGTGTACTCAGAATACTGCAGACACCTACTTTCATGCACTCTGGTTATGTTCACCCGTCCAGCACTTCTGGTCAACAGTCATTCAAAAACTCTCCTCCATTTTGGACTGCAGGATCCCATTATCTCCCAACCTGTGCTTAATTGGTGACCTGATGACAATTGACCTCCCAAACAGCCACTGCAACTCTCTTCTTGTAGCTCTCGCCATCGCCAAGAAAACAATCCTAGTCAATTGGAAAGATAAACAGACCCTCAGCATCAACCATTGGCTGAATCCCTTCCCCCTCCCTCCTCCCTTCCCCTTCTCCCCTCTCCCCGTCCCTCCCTGCCCCTCTCTCCCGGCCTTGGGCAGGCCCGGGGTCCTCCCCTGGGCTGGGGGGCCTGGCGTGGGGGCTGGGGGCTGCCCGCGGGAGGTTTTCTGGTGCTGTGCAGTGTGGGCCTGCCTGTTGGTGTGCGGCCGGTGGTGGGGGCCAGGTCGGATGGGCTGGGGGCCCGGCTCTGGGTCTGTGGTGGCCTGGGGGGGTACTGGAGGGGTTGCGGGTTGGTCTGTGCTCCTGCGCGTTGGGGTTCGGGGGGGCTGGGTGGGGCTCGTCGTCCGTGCTCCCTGGTGGCGCGTCTCGTCCTTCTGCTGGGGCTCAATTTGCTGCGGGCGGTGTGACCCAGGTCGGGACCATTGCGGGGGCCTGGCACTGCAGTTGCTTGGGGGGCGGGGTTGGGTGGGGGCCCGCCTGGCCCGCTGTCCATGGGCGCTGGGGGCCTCGCGGCGCCGGGGTCTGGTTGGCGCCGCCTTCTAGCCCCTGTCATCCATCCCCCCAGCCTTCGGGCCGGGCCCACACTGGCCTGGCCTCCTAAACCACATTTAGTTCACTCTCCACACACATTCCACAGTTTTTAACGCACCACATACACTCACTCTTCGAGGCGCAGACCACAGATGGACTGGGGGGCTTCATGATGGGGCAGGCTATGGGACAGTGGTGTCCGGTAGTCCTCCATGCTGCCCCCCGGCCCATCCTTTTCTGTCCTCTAACTTTAAAGCACCACATACACCTACATCTTGGGGGACAAATGGGAACAGGCTCCAGGTGCCTTATGGCTGCACGGGCTGCAAGGATAGCAGTGTGCTGTAGCCATCAGCCTTGCCCACACCTGTCTCCTATGTCCCTCAATTTAAATGCACCACATCACACTTATGGGCACTCACATGCACATTCGTGGTGTAGGGTTAATGTTTCTCCATCAGGGATCGGAGAATCATAGTAAGAGGGGCGGTGGTGGGTTAACACTGTTGATACGCATGGCGTGGCTCGTGGGGCCGGCCCTCCTGGGCTGGGGGTTGGAGCCAGGAAGCCCATTTACATCATGGTGGTGTTGCTGGGTTCCCGGTGTCTGGGGGGTCCCGTGGGGGCAGTCCGCGTCGGGTGGTGGGTGGGCGGGCCCTTCTGCCCCGCCTGTCTGGGGTGTGTCTCTGGCTCTCTGGGGGTGCCGGCCGTTGCCGCCCCGGGTCCTTGGGCCTACGTGGTGTCCTGTGGCCTCTGCAGCTCCCTGGTCGTGGGGTCTGGGCGCTCCTGTGGTCTTTGGGTGACGGGCCGCCCCCCTTCCCCCGCAGGGCCGGCCCTGGACCCTGGTGATGGTTTTCATAAACACATTGGGAGGGTTCAAATACACGCATGCATGTTCGATACTTCAGCCCTGTGACGCATCGCAAAAAACTGATGGGTTCACTTCAAGGGGCCCACTTGCTTCTCAAACCTTCCACACTGCGCTCTCTCTCCTCAACAGTCGGGCTTTCGCCCTCCACCAAGACTCACATGTTTGGTGTTCAGTATAGACTTCTCTTTTGTTTTTGTTTTTCAGTACAGTATAGTAGACATGTATATGTTTATTTTTGATAATCTGCATGGAGCACAACCACCTCAAGGCCACAATACATTAGCTACACTGCCTGTTTATACCCTGTTTTTTTTTTGTTTATTTGTTTGTTTGTTTTCCCTCCTTCTTCTCCGCATGCACTGTCACTATATAACTCAGGACTTAAGCACCTGCCCCCTCCCCCTTGCTTGTTCCTTACTCTCCCCTTAACACACCTTGGTGTATCACGGCCCTCTCTGGCTCATATTAGGAAGTTTTCCAATAAAGGCTGATAGGCTAGTCTCCAGGGAGGGTGGGTGACGGTCAGGACAAAGAAAGAAAAAGAAGAGGAAAAGAAAGAAAGAAAAAAAAAATCCATTCTCTCCCTCTCTGTCTCCCTATTTCACACACTATCCTGTCAATTAAAGGCAAAAAGCCCAGAAAAATAATCTTTAAAAGAAAAAAAAAAAGAAACTGCCATCAAGAAGGCGAAGCTCCTGGATCAACTGGTGGTACTCCCCAGGATCCACCCAGCAAACTATTTGCTGATAGCCTCTCACCCTCAACCAGAGCGACAGCAAGTATCCTCTGCCTTTTAGGAACTAGCTACTAATTATGTGAAATAAATGAATGATATCACAATATAAAATTGGACACTCTGGATATAAGATTATTATATTATTATTATATCTATTTTCACCACCAACCTCGCCAAATACTGTCACATTTAACTTTATCCTAATGCGAGTAGCCGTGCAGGAATTTGTTATTAAATTTTATATTTGGAATCAGGAAACAGTTGATTTTTTTGTTCAAACCTGTTGGTAACATTAATTCTTGTTGTGTTGCAGTGCATCATGTCGAAATCTGGTACAGCATCACATAAACCAGCCAAGAGCAAGAACACACCACCCTGTGGTTCAATCTCTAGCATCCTTAAAGGAACTCACATCAATGAAGAAGTCAAGATAGCAGTGAACCTCTGTCTGGAGAAGTTTCGCTACAGTGACGAAAATGGTATTGAATGTTTTTATTATTTTATATCTGAAAATAAAAGCAGACCTTAGCAAAAATTACTTCCAGTTACTGCATATCATTTGACAAGGTTATGCCACTGTCATAATCACTACTCATCCAAGTGTGAGCAGGAATGAATGAGGGTTTAGTCTTATAGAGTGTCCTAATATTTCCTCTTTCCTTTCCTGAACTGAGCAGAGATGGAATTTCCCTCCTCGTTTACCAGTACTGAGAGGGCTTTCGTTCATCGACTGGCACAGTCCCTGGGTTACATTTCTAAGAGCAAAGGGTAAGTTCCTCCACTATGACCTGTGTTTATCAATTATCTGAATATCTCTTTGAGGAATTGTGTTGAAAGTATTACTAGGACTGAATGTAATTTACCAAGGCATACACTCACCCACAAAAGAGGTAGAAGGCTTTTTTTTTTTTCAAATTTAAACTTGGTTCTGTGTTAAGGGGTTAAGGTGTAGCTTAAGCTTACACACGTGGCTGAAGTGTATGTTAATGGAAGAAATTTCTCTCCCCTTCTCTCTCTCAGAAAAGAACCACATCGTTTCCTCACCATCAAGAAGAAAAATGGTTTAGAGAAACCTCGGCCAACCATGCTTCTCACGGTCTCCCACAGTTCCTTATATTTCATACGCAGCTTACTTCAGAGGTTTCCCACCAATAAGGAACATATAGACGTGCAGCCCTACATCAGAAGTGGCATGTCTGTGGCTGCTGAACCTGGTAAGTGACAGCATTTGTATATAATCTAGGACTGTACTGAGAGTTTCACTGTGACAGTATAATCCACTCTATAAGTAAATAAATGAAATATTTGATGTAATGATGCTTACATCCACTGGGGTGCTGTCTACGCTTCCCACCTATTGTAAAAAGTATTCACATTGCTTTTAACTTTCTCCTTATTTCCCATCTTTCTTCTCTGGGGTACATAAGGGAAAACTCAATAGCTACTTCTAGAGACCTCTGTGTCCGTGTCACTGTAACTTAAGTGAGATTTATACTTCTATATTGAATCGCTGTTGTACCTATGCCGTAAGCCAAAATTTGTAGTGTTACCTTTGTTAAATGTTGTTGTTGTCCCTGGCTTCATATGAACAGAGGAAATCTTGCCTAGCCACTAGGCTAATTTGTACAATGTAAAATGCCACAGGCCTGTGGCTGTGTATCCTGCGAATTATAGTGAAGCTGATATTTGTTCTTGTAATTTAAATTGTTGCTATTAAGCCATGTTTAATGTGTGTTTTGAGTCAACTAAACTTAACAGCACTTCACAGAAACCCCACCACCGATTAGCGTTTTGGAGGTGTAACTGCAGAGTGATGTTGTGTAATACTGCATACTGTGATACTGTGAAACAGTGAAATTTTTAGGGCTGTAGTCAACCAAAGAAAATCTTGATCGACTAAGTCGCGCATAATCTTCAACTAATCGATTAGTCGTGGAAAAAAAAATCTGCATGTTATTTTTTACTTCTGCAGTGATGTCTGTGTCATTCTGCAGTTACACCTCCACAACACTAGTCGGCAGTGGAGGACCGTGTTAAGTGCCGTAAAGTTTAGTTCAAATCAAACTTTATTTATATAGTTGATTCAAAACACACATTAAACATGGCTTAATAGAGACAATTTCAAACACAAGTACACAAATCAGCTTCACTATTAATCACAGAACTGACAGACAAACACTTGTCTTTATCTGGACACATTTCCCCTACCAATACAACACGCTAATGTTATTAGCACAAGTCTATGGCATTTTACATTGTATAAATTAGCCTAGCATCTAGCGATCTTTTCCTCTTCTCATATAAAGCCAGGGACAACAGCAACATGTAACAAAGGTAATGGTGCATAATTTGGCTCCATTACAACTCACAACAGTCACCGACGAAACAACTGTCTTATACTAAGCACATTTTCCAAGCATATACAACATGCTAACGTTATTAGCGCCAGCCTATGGCAT
Source organism: Epinephelus cyanopodus (assembly GCA_026686955.1). Lineage (NCBI taxonomy): Eukaryota > Metazoa > Chordata > Actinopteri > Perciformes > Serranidae > Epinephelus > Epinephelus cyanopodus. Next base: position 3,400,261 of record CM048932.1, on the reverse strand, counting down.
TTTACATTGTATAAATTAGCCTAGCGACGAGCGGAGATTTCCTCTGCTCATATGAAGCCGGGATAAATCCCGAAGTATAAATCCCTGAAGGATAAATCATCCACATGACTTAGAATGCTGTTTTATGGGAGGCTTTACTGTCTTCACAATTTATTGTTTCTGATCTGTGAAATACAACTTTTGTTTTCACAGGTAACTTAGCCTGTCCCCCTGCCGCAGGAAATAATGGATTAATCCTGGAAAGCTGCTGATGTAGCATTTTTCTCCTTATGACAGTAACACGGCAATTATTCGACCAATGAGAATTTGGTCGGACGAGAGCATAGCGACCAAATAATCGACTAAACTAAACATACATTTTATGTTTGTGTACACTAAGAACAAGCACTTGGATATGAATTAGTTAAATTTGGTTGTGGAGGGTCAAAGGATCAAAGTCACTGTGACCTCATAAAACACCTTTTTGGCTGTAACTCAAGAATTCATATGCTAACCTTTCACACAGTTGTCTGATAAAATGATGAAATGATTAGGGGTCGACCGATATGGATTTTTAATGGCCGATGCCAGTACTGATGTTTTGCCATCAGCCTCAGCCGATGACCGATATGTACTCCTGATTTTTTTGAGCCGATATTGTCTTTTTCTCCCTCCATATGCATGATAGAAATGTCACAGTAATAACAATGAGGGGTACACAAGTGTCAATTTTAGAAAAAATAACTTTATTGAACACAGACACAATGCTCACAAGTCTCTCTTTAAAAAAAAAAGAGTATGTGTATATATATCTATACACACACACACACACACACACATATATGTGTATGAAATTTTCGTAATCGAATCTGATTTGACAGATTTTCCCTTTAGCCGACTAATCGTCGAATCATGTTGTTTTCCCCCTCATTGATTAATGAGCTAATTTGCGTCAGTTTCTGCTCCAGAGAAAAGAGCTAAAACACCCAAATAAACAAATTTAATTCTTCAGTTGGCATAATAAGATAATAATAATAATAAAAGTAAAAGGGTTATCATTTTATCTGTATTCCTTTCACTTCATCAAGATATGATGCTCTAGAGCACAGACGCGCTGCAGCCTCATCTATGTCATTTCTGACTCATCAGAACTTGCCATTTCATTCACAAATTAACATCCAGAAACATCATCAAAAGGTTTAGAAACAGTTTTCCTTCTTTCTGACTTCAAGTTACTTCATTAATCAACTCAGGTTCATACAAGTTCATCCACACGGACCGTGCGTCACTGCTTTAAATTGTTTGGCCACGTCGGACAACAAGTAGCCAAATAAATAATCAGAGTCCATTAAGAAAACAATCAGTGGTGAAATTCATTTCAAGACACTTCAGGTAAATCAATAATCCTTCAAAAAAGTTTGATTTGAGAGCACACAGCTCCTCCAAAGTGTTCGCCACCGTAGATCACCGTAGGCCTCGATGCTGCTCTGATGGTCCTGCAGCGCACTCACTCTCCTCAGCTTATTTGCATTGAGCAACTGGGTGATTTATTCATGCGTAGTAATGATTATGCCTACTGCTTAAATGGTGACAGCCCTCCATTCTGAAACACCACCGTTCCGAACCACCCCCACTCCGAAATTGATTTTCAAGTCCACATCAAGTTTCCTGCATCAAACACTGCCACCCACTCTCCGGCCACACTCGCACAATTCTGAATGAACGTTCAACTCATTGTTTTTTTATTGAAAATATGTCACTGTCTTCATTTATTATGTATAATTTCGCTAGCAGCAAACACATTTAAAAGGAGACGCTTGTCAAGTCTTTTTACGTGCGCTGTCCGTGGTGCTGAAATCCCCGCTGCAGCTGCCGCTCCTGCTGACAGCAGACCGGGGGAGAAAAAAAAAGACATTTCTTTGCTCTGTGCTTTCAGAAAATAACCAGGGTTAGGGTAAGAAAGACCAACGGTCTGTACAGCAGTCCCACTGTGTTTGCCAGGGCATATCACGCTGTGTGATTATGCACAAAGATTGGTTTAACGCATTGGAGCAATTTCCTACAATTTCGGACATTTAATGTGATAAACTAATTTCAATTAAACATGGTCATTTGCTTAGAGGTTTTAGCTGAAGCATAATGAGTGTTATATGTCATTTTTTGTAGTTTCTTCTTCTTCTTCTTTTCTAGTAGGCTACAGCTTATTTCAGAATTGTGCGAGTGCAGCTGGAGAGCGGGTGGCAGTGTTTGATGAAGGCAACTCAGAGAAATATGGACTTGAAAATCAATTTCAGAGTGGGGGGGGTTCGGAACGGCGGGGTTTCGGAATGGAGGGGTTGTCCCCAATATTCAGAATAGCGGGGCCTTCAGAAAAAATGGGAAACCCCGCCATTACGAAGAATGGAGGCCCATTTTTGGAAAGGCAGGGTTTTGGAAAGGTGGGGTGTAACCTGATTAAACGCAGGCGTCATTTTCAATTTTTTGTTAACAGAAATTAGGCTGATGTTTGTATCAAAATAGGCTATATATCATGAATTACTACAAAACAAATACATTCTATGTCAAATCAAGATGTTCAGCAGCAGGGAGCACCCCCATATAGTCAGAATGGTACGGAGATGGATCACAGAGGATCTTTGTCCCATCTCCGTATCTGCAGTGTAAACAGCTTTCGCTGTTGATTTGACAGTCACTCGAAGCACATTATGACCCTTTGTAAAAGTTTCTGTGTGGTAACTGTGCTAACATGAGCTAACGTTAGCGGCTAAGGACTAATAGGCTGTCCGGTAATGTTATGTGTATGCATTAGAGATGCGCGGATGGCAGTTATAACCGCCTGGTCGGGCGGGTCGGGTGATAAAAATGAACAATCTGATTAATGGTGGATGGGTTATGGCCGGGTGAAAATAATAGCCTAATAATAACTTTTATTTAAATCGCACCCTTTAAAAACAAAGTTTACAAATTGCTTTGACAAACATTAATGAGGGGAAAATGTATTGCATGCTCTAAAATGTGAACAACACATTTTAATATTTATATTTAGTCAGGCACAATCTGGCCGGCGGCAAGACTCTCATTGAGCCTAATTGAGGACCCCTGTGTATGGACCAGAACACCGGAGCATGATGGAGGGCGCGAAGGCAGTCATGTGGAAGGGTTTATTTAACACAGTGATCCCCGCTGCAGCAGAAATGAGTGTCTCCTCATTAAGAGTGCCAATGGGCGCCTTTACGCACGGAGTAACGGCGCCGTTTTATTGATTATTTTCATGTCAGTCAGCTGACGGGATAGGCCAGGATCTAATCTTTCCTGATAATATAAACATGCGGGTGCGGGTGGATGCGGGTCTGTAATTATAGAAAATTAATTTGCTCGGATGGGTGGCGGATGGATGATTGATGGATAGATGCGGATTCGGATGCCGTCAGAGCCCATCCGCGCATCACTAGTGTGCGTGTGTGTGTGTGTCTCGGAGTGTCAGTACGTTAACTTAGCCGTAGCCTTGCTGTGCTGTCATAAAAAACAGGGCATGCTACACTGGCTGTATGGGTAGGAGGGGCATTACGGCCACACACCGAGGACTCCACGGCACTGGCCGCTTGGCTGTGGTATAATTCCTGCCCTGCAATTAGAAATAATAAAAATAAAAAATCCGAGTTGGTGCTGCTTGCCCGATTGGGCATGTCTGTGCAGGGTCCGGTGGGCGAGCTCTGCCCGGCTCTCCCTTTTTACTGCATGTATAGCCGAAAGAATGGTATCTACCTGCTTGTCATGGACTCGGGAGTGAGGCAAGACACGCAAACAAAAAAATGTTTAATGGCGTATCCCTTTAAACAGAACTAGTGTGGGTTAAGACATGAAGTAGATGTTAAGCAACTGAAGTGAGGAAAAACAGAAAACAAGCTGGTAGGAGTTTGCTAGAGCAGCAGAACATAATTATGACCTCGGTGAAATGCCATCAGTGGATTGCTTAAAAAAGAAGAAACAAAAACACAATTTCGGAATATTTTGATCTAGTGCCTTTGTGTAAACTCATTACCCCCGTATTCTGTTAACATTATATGGGTGCATCATGGTAACAGTGGTGTAAAAGGCTTTCATCAACATCTCAAAACAGTGCTGATGATAAATAGTTTGCTGGTAGATACTATCATAAGTCAAATAGACATAATCTGGTTTTCACAGCAAAATGTCAGGGCTTAACAATAACGATTGCCCGATTGCCCAGGGCAAGTAAAACTCAAGGTCGGGCATGTAATCTAACAACTCACTTGCCCGATTGGGCAAGTTGCTAAAAAAACCCCAAAAGTTAATAACTAATTGATAAAAAAAAAGTATTTTAAAACGTGCTCCTTCGGCTCTGATGCAGCAGTTTCTCTGCACTGAAGTCACAGGCACACGCTGTGTAACAGTGTCCTGCCCACAGCCCCCATTAATATTATTTTGCGCGACGGACACTTCATATAATAACATAACAATATACTATTTATGGTGTTATGTCATTGTGTCATTTTTGTCTCGTCATGGTCACGCGTTAACAATTCTCCTCTGCTCTCTGTATTGCGCACGGCGGAGTTCCGCCACAGACACAGGTGAGCACGCTAGAGCGGCTCGGGCCGCATTTTCCTGACCAAACCTGACCCTATTTGTCAGCTGACAAAGTTATTGAAATGGGCAGTGTGTAAATAACCATCAACAAACTGCTGTTATGCACAGACAAACACGCTGCTCACACAGTAGTCTTGCACGGCACTCATGCTGAGCTTGTGTTGTGTTCAGGCGCTGTCCCGTAAATAACAACTTCCAGCACTGAAATAGGTAAAGCACAAAACAGCAGCATGTCAAGAGACTTTTTACTTTTATTATATTCAGTACAATTGTATGTTCCACAATCTTGAGACACCTCATATGTAAGCTAGACAGACATTTCACTTGCTCATTACTGTGCACACATGTACTATGTACTTAGTCCTAAATAGCCCTTCTGGTGCCAGTATACATAGAAACATCCCAGCAGGCTGTGCTTTGCAAGCATACAAAAAAGTTTCACGCGTGTGAAAATTATTTTTCATGCGTGTGCTTCACCTCCGCTGCTACAACTTCATCCTAGGGGAAACACTACTGTGTGTGTTTTGTGCAACAGGTGGCTGTGGTAGTCTACTGGTAGAGTAGAGAGAGAGCTAAGTACCCTGTATGTGTGCCTAACATCAGCAGTTTGAATCGATCGATGTCAGTGCACCTTGAGAAACGCATTTTGACAACTTGTGTGAGTTGCTGCTTTAAAAAGCAAGCGACTTGTTGTATCTATTTTCGGTGCATTATCAGCGTTAACTCAAATAAACTTTAACCATGCATAGACTATTCTCCTGTCATACTTCAAACAGCTCTCTGATGGAGCAGCAGTCACATACACTCGCAGCAGCCCGGCCCCTCACGGCTGCTCCTCAGACCACCGTGCCTATATCTCTGCTTGGTTGAATAGACTAGACTGAAACTCTCAAAACACCACCGAATTGATAACGTTGGCATTATATGGCTACAATTTAATCCCGCGAGTGGTGTCCAAAGTCACTGCCCATGCATATTGACAAACTCAATGAGGCTAGCTCTCTAGCCTAGCTCTAGAATTAACTTAGACTGTGTAGAATCTAGTTCGCTAGCTAGCAATACAATTGCAAGCATATGTAAAGACCACTCATTCGGCATTCGCATTTTTCACCCTCTAAGTTCAAGGCAACAATACAGCTGAGTAACTGATTAAAAATGCAATTCTTTGAAGGATCAAAACTGAAGCCTTACCGTTCTCTCCCAGGAGCTGTGTTGTTTCATTGGTCACTGTCCAATACTCCAGCTGTAGTGATGTGTCGGTCACAAACGAAACGGCTCTTAGAGCCGGCTCTTTGAAGTGAGCGCTGGGAGCCGGCTCCTCATTGGATGCCACTTTGTTTTTGTTTTTTTTGTTTTGTTTTTTTCTTTCTTTTTTTCTGTTCAAGCCACATGTGATAGGTTAATATTTATGGTGTCGTCTGTGTGTCCGCACTGAGCAGAAGGGGGAGGGGCAGGGGATACGGACACAAAGCACGGTGAGCACACAAACAGGAGGGAGGGAGACGAGAAAGAGAAAGAGAGTAGGCTGGTAACCTAGGCACAGAGCGGGGAAGGGGAAAGCATGCCTTGCACGTGTTCTCCAGCAACACTGGGCTGCCTGCGGATATGCCTGTCTGTAAATCAGGCCCCGAAAAGAAAAAAAATAGTCCGAATGCTCCTGGGTAAAGGCCAATGCCAAAACCTTTTTAAAAACCCAAATATCTGCCCGATATATTGGCCGGACGATATATTGGTTGGTATCTAGAAATCAGGACATTTTATATCCAAAAAGTCAATGGTCAACTTTATTTTGATACATTAATGCCTTGCAAAAACACATTTTCTGGCCATTACTCAATGCCATAACTCAACAGGGACAGAAGGGGAGACATTTGGTCAGATACTGAATTGGTGACTCTAATCTTGAAACTGTGCTGATTGTATAGCTCTTCTGTGTGTGAAGCATCCATGTTTGGTCTGGCCCCAAACTTGAGCTTGCACATGTAGCTCCCCTATCAATACGTTGTTTCAGGGCATCTTCTGTAGGTGGTAGCTTGTTAGTCTCTGCCTTATACTGGTCAAAATGTGCCATCTCAGCTCTGGAATGTTTTTTACTGTGATTCCTAATAGAAAGTAGGGCTGAACGATATTGACAAAATTTCATATCTCTGTATTTATGCCAGATATCTCGATACTGATACGAAACGATATGACTATGGGTTCAGTGAAAACTAAGCATTCTTTATTTAAAAAAAAAAAAAAAAAGACAATTTTCTGGAAGCCCTCTTTAGTGACTGAATACACGGGGATCATGTGTAGCAATGTGGTACGTTATAGTGTTTGTAATGTCTTTGTGCCTGCTGGACGTCGACTGGTATGGCATTATGCTACTGAATGCATTGGCAATCTGACCTTGCTTGGGCTTGACACAGGAGGCCCCAGATGTCCCCACCGTGTCTTTTATTGCAAGGCATTGTTCATACAGTACTTGGTAGTGTTGTCACGGTACCAAAATTGGGACCCACGGTCCAATACCAGTGAAAGTATCTTGGTTCTGAGTAGTATCAGGATACCACAGCAAAAATGAGGCAGATGTGCCTTTTGTCATTTATAAAAAGATAAATCACTTTTCTATAATACATCAATGATATTTCAATGGAATAAATTACATATTGACTTATTCATACTTCAGAAACAGAGTCAATAAGTGATTAACATAGGGGGGATCAAAATAAAATAAATAAATAAAATAAAAATCAACCAGCCACCCTCCTCCCCTGACAAGTCCCTTCATAAGTAAAGAACAGTCCCTAAAGTGCAGTGAGGTTTGTGGAAATGTGTACGGCTCGTTTCTCCTCTGACACGTCACGTACCTGTGTCACCACGGCTCGGCTGTTCAGATACTACTGGGCAGTCATGACACCAACTTATTTACTTGGAGCCTGGGCTTCTCCGTCGCCGGTAGCCTCGCGTCACCAGGCTCTTCACGTATGGTGAAACGCTGGTCAACCCTGTTATCTTGTGGTGGCCATAGCGCTCTGCCGCATTCCCGTCTGTGACCCCCGTTCAACCCACAACCGGTAGATTTCGCCTTTCGTTTCTGCTGCTGGTTGAAATCTGTACTCACACAGCTGCTGAATGATTTATTTTGCTTGAACAAAAGTATTTTAGTCGCAAATGTGTTGTGTGTACTCGCAAGTTGCTAGCAGCAGTACGTCTCCCTTGCTCAAGGGGATGTTGTGATTGGCTGGTCTTGCTGTCGATTCAAGGCAAGCAGGAAATGAGGTTTGTGATTGGCTGGCCTTAGCTGTACATTTCGGGCAAGCGTAAAAACGATGTTTGTGATTGGCTGAGCTGTACTTATAGGTCAACCTGGGGAAACTCACGGGGAAATTATATCGTCAATATTGTTGCCTTTTGGGATATTAATATCTTGCATGTTCATATCTTGGTAGATACGATAACGATATATTGTTCAGCCCTAATAGAAAGCACACACAAACCGAGGCAAGCATTTCTGTTTTTCCTCTGTTACACTAAAATTATCTGAAAGCACCCTCAGAGTTTCAATGATGTCATCCTCAGCTTCGAGGAAGATCTTGAAACATGTTGTGTCTTGCCTAGTTAACACTACATGATTTAAGCCTTGATTTGCCACTTTTTGGAGCTCCCGAACAGAGGCCCTAGATAAGACTCAAATTAGTGTTGGCTCCACTTTCGCAAAATTGGTACTCAAACACTAACTGTTCAAAGATGTGAGGCGTGAAGTCGCTAATGCAATGCAGACACACCCCAGATATCTGTGTATCTCTATCTGTGTTTGAGAGGGATGGACAACAGACGGAACAGGACAGCACCTCACATTAATATTGTCACAACTAGTCCTTATTTACCTTTAAGCACACACCTCCTCCTTTTCTCTCACGGGAGTTTTCTGCTCAGATTAATAGATAAAAAGTCACCAGGCTGAATGATGTTGTCTGTCCACATCTATGTCTTAGTTGTCAAGCAAGTTGTCAACTGACAACTGGAAAATAACTTCTTGTGTTTAACATTAGCTAGGTATGCAAACCAGTGGTTAACACTAGCACTCAGCCAATCTTAACTAGTAGCTAGTTGTTAAATGTAGTGATAAAAATACAATAACAACAAAAACAGCAATTATTAACCTGATACCAAACACATTACAGGCAGGTGCAACATCAGATTCTATTTTTAATTTATTGGAAATGATCCCATTTGTTTCATTGGCTTGAAAAATATGCAGTTAACTTATAAACTCAGAACCCATTTGATTTGTCATTAGGGACCCAGCTAAAAACAGGTTATGGGTGGTCGCCATTTTAACATTGATTTTGGGGTTTCTCACAGTCTAAGCTTTCCAAAAACATAGTTTATAAACTCTCCAAAGACTTTGAAAGGAGGTTGAAATCAGGACATTGTGAACCTGACTATAATAGTAAATTGTTACTAACAAGCTAAAACAACAACTGTTAGTGTTAAATAGTTTAGCTCAGTTTGTCTTGTATCTAAAACTTACTGGTGGTCATGTGACCTACAGGCAGTGAATCTCATCATGCACCACATGTGACAAGGACCAACCAATCACAGCCGATATTTCCTGTCATCCGGAAATATCAGTCTGTGATAAATATAGAGAGGAGGTTGATCTCTTTAGTGCAGGGCTGCCAGAGCTTTACATCTGTCCCATGGACAATAGGCGTACACACAAACAGCGCTAGGATGAAGATCAGATCTGCGCTCAGGATTTCAGGTAAATATATCCTGATTGCCCTGACGCTGCTTCATCTTGGTCAAAAACCTGGCTTGCTTTTCGCTCACTGAAGCTTGCAATGAAGGAAGTCCTGCTTCCAACAGACAGGTTAGGTTAGGTGTAGTAAACCTCACCCCAAGTAGGGATTTCATCCCAGTCATGCAAAGAGACTCAACAGACTTTAAATGCACTTTTAACCTAGCCTCAAACTCATACTCGACAAAGGAGGAGGAGTCGGTGCTGTATTCTTAGATCTGCGTAAAGCATTCATTACAGTCAAACAGGAGGCAATGTGTGTGTGATACACAGTCCAACTATACAAAGTGCACTATGGGCATTCCACAAGGATCAGTTTTAGGTCCTTTATTATTTAGTCTTTATATTAACAATCTCGCTGAAGACTGTGCTGACATAGACCTACAGATGTACGCAGATGACACTGTTGTATATGTACATGCTAAAACAGCTGACTTAGCAGCTGTCCAGTTAACAACTGCGCTGGAAAGGATCACTCTTTGGCTTGATCAGTCCTGTCTGAATTTAAATGTAGATAAGACAAAATGTGTGTTTTTCTCTAAAACCATAGTACAACCTCCTAATGTTGGTATTCTAATTAAAGGCAAACAAATTGACAGAGTTACTGATATTAATTATCTTGGCATGATTCTGGACTCAAATTTGAACTTTAAAGGCTAAGTTCGGTTTTTTGACACCTGGGCCTTATTTTTAGGAATAAATACGCTCGTAGACTCACCCAGACGATTTTGGTGGAGCTCGGAGCCGTTTTCGAGCAATTTAGATCCATCCGACGGCGTCTTCTCTCATGCCATAGAAGCGGACGGGGCCAGACATCGAAGCCCCTAAATTAGACATTATCTGCTGCGAAACTCGCTCATTTCACCTACATTTTATAAATGAATGGCCAGTGTTATCACCATGTCCGCTCAACTTCCTTGTTATGGTCATCCGGGGCTTTACAAGGATGGGTCACTTTTGGTGACGTCATAGACGTGCGCCGCAGGAGCGCAGTCCAGCCGGCGCTAAGCTAGGCTATACAGCTACACGGGTACAAACATGGTTTGTCATTGCGTTTTTCCACTTTGTCCAAACAAAATGACTAGGTGGACAAAGTTCACATTCCACAGGCTTCCTTTGAAAAACCCGGAGTTACTAAAGCTCTGCTTGTTGTCCTGAAAATGGACCCGAATATTGCTATGGAAGAACTGAGGAGGGTCAGTCACCGGGTCTGCAGCGCTCACTTCGCTCCAGAAGACTTCATTACGAACACGACAAAGATAAAAGGCCAGGAAGCTCAGCGTCAGTACCTCAGGAGGAATGCCATCCCGATTGTTTCAGAGGGCAAAACAGACGCAGCGGAGGTAATGCATTTCTTTTGAAGATGTAATAATATTGGTCGATAACCAGTGCACGTCGGCCAGCGTATAAAGCTCCTTGTATAAAATGAATAGCTATCTTCACGACCTATGTCTGAGCAGGAGTAGCCTTCTAAAAATACATTCCTGCAAAAGAATACTGCACTGTAACGCAATATAATTTACTCTAGTCCATGCTAGTTTTGAAAAATTAACTCGCAATGCATATGATATGGTTATTCTCTGCAGGCAATAAATTGTGACTCGAGCTGCAATCACCGCGGGTCTGCATTGTTAGCGCACACTTACAAGTAGTCATATGCTTTCTCCAAAACTAATTGTCAGTTGTTTCGACCGTTATTTATTTATAAAGCAAACACTCATAGAAAATATACCCTTTTTGCATTTGTATGGGCTACTTACTCTATCGAAAGTTGTCCGTTCGGTCCTGCTGGCTTCGGCTGCGTCTGCCAGTTGACTCTCGGGACATAAAAAAAGTCTCTACCACAGCCCAGTTTGTCATGGCAGAAAAATCTTCCAGTGCAGTGAGACACGTATTTTGGGGGGCATCAATACGTGTTTCCTCTGGTCTCAAGTCCCACTCTGAGCAGCAAAGGCTCTCCTCTTCTGTTGTCTGTGGCGTGCAGCGTCCACAACAACAACAACACCACGAATGGGGGCTAACTCGTGGTGTTGTTGTTGTGCAGCGTCCACAACAACAACACCACGAGTTAGCCCCCATTCGTGGACGTGCAGTGGTCGCTTGTTCTCCGGCCAGCTGTTCGGCTCTTTCCCTCTGCATCCTCCTTTCAAATAGCTCCTTGTCGGTGTATTCTGGCTCAAAACGATACGGGCATCCATCATACTCAGAGTCGTCATCAGACACTTCTACATCGGATAAATATTCCGTCATGTTGCACAAGAGTAGCTGTGTAGCTGTATAGCCTAGCCTTGCGCCGGCGGAACTCAGCAGCGCTCCTGCGGCGCACGTCTATGACGTCACCAAAAGTGACCCATCCTTGTAAAGCCCCGGATGACCATAACAAGGAAGTTGAGCGGACATGGTGATAACACTGGCCATTCATTTATAAAATGTAGGTGAAATGAGCGAGTTTCGCAGCAGATAATGTCTAATTTAGGTGCTTCGATGTCTGGCCCCGTCCGCTTCTATGGCATGAGAGAAGACGCCGTCGGATGGACCTAAATTGCTCGAAAACGGCTCCGAGCTCCACCAAAATCATCTGGGTGAGTCTATGAGCGTATTTATTCCTAAAAATAAGGCCCAGGTGTCAAAAAACCGAACTTAGCCTTTAAGAAACGTGAAAAAAATGGTTAAATCCATAAAATACAACCTAGCAAATTTCAGACATATTAGAAACTGTCTTTCTCTGGATGGAGCCAAGACATTTATGCATGCCATGATTTTGTCTCATATGGCTTATTGTATCACCTGCTGGGGACCAGCTGGTGATTCTACTCTAAGACCTCTCGAGTCTTTATATAAACAAACTTTAAAAACTCTGGACAAAAAGCCAATGCGTCACCATCACTGCAGGATACTGGAGAAATATAAGTTATTGAGCTTTGAGAATTTCAGGTTATTTTCCAATTTGTGTGTGGTTTATAAAATTGTAAATGGTTTGGCCCCTCCTCCAATATGTGACTTTGTGCATACTCGCCTGTTAAATTCTATCAGATCCTCCAGAATATCCTCCATACAAGATTGTACCATCGCTGCTCTGTAACTGGGCAATAACCTTTTTCTGTAAAAGCCACAAATCAGTGGAACACCCTGCCTGATGTTGTGAGGAGCTGCAGCTCTGTTAGCTCTTTCAAAACCAACCTAAAAAATCTGTTAAAAGCTGCTCAGCTCTGTAATCACTGACTTGGTCTTCAGAACTTGTTTTTTGGACTTTGTGTGTGTGTGTGTGTGTGTGTGTGTGTGTGTGTGTGCGGGTAGCTTGTTATTTTCTGTCTGTCCTTGTATGCTGTTTTTATCTGTTATGCTATTGTACTGTATTTTTTACTGTGATCTGCCAAGGGACTACATGAAATGCATGAAATGGTGACATTTATGTTTGAGCTGTACATTGTTCCTTTTTAAATAAAAAAATCAAATAAAATTAAATTAAATGATACAATATAGCTGAAGAGAAAGCAGCCTCAAAAACTTTTAGTCTGACACAAAACAGGCCATCATAGTTGGTGGATAAGAGGACAGTTGTTTAAGTGCTTCACCTTCTCTTTGATATGTAGGGCAAGTGAGGTCCCGGCATTAGTAGTGAAGATAGCCCCAATATATCTATAACTGTCACAATCCCTCACTATTAAAGAATCAAGCTGAATAGGTTGCCTGTCTTACTCAGATCCAAAAATAGCCATAAACTTTGTTTTACTTTCATTAACAAGCATGCTATATTCATCACAGTATTCCTCCAAATATTTCAGTTTCTCAGTAAGCCATTTTCTTGATGTTGCCATCAGCATTAAAAGATGGAGTCATTTCAGAAAAACATCATCTCCACATTGTTGTTGAAACTTTCAAATAAGCATGTCAACAAACATCACAAACAGGAAGCAGGATGCGGGGGATCCTTGCCTCACCCCGAAGGACGCTGTTGTTGTGGTGGAGCCTGGGGTACTTGGTGACATCAAAGTCAAAAACATTGTAACTCCACACCCCAAACTTTAAGATTTTAAGTTTCCCTCTTGGGACCCTTTCATATGCTTTGGAGAAATCTATAAAATCAGTGTACAGCTGAACCTTATTTTGACACAATATTCCATTATAAGCCTAAGTGTTACAATATGTTCAATGTAGCTTCTTTTGGGTTGGGCCCCCTCCTGCTCCCGGCATGGCTTATACCATGCCATCAATCTCTTGTTCATCACATAGTCATATAACTTTGCTGCACTGTTGATCACACTTAATCTCCCTGTAATTAGGGATGTCCGATATTAGCAAAAAAAAGTGCATCAGCATTGGATCGGACTGCATGTAAAAATGCCGTTCCAAGAACTCCGATCCAGTTTTTCATGGAATCTGATCCAGGTTTTCCGGCCAGCCCAGCACTCCGCTCCAGCACTTACTATCAATCCACCAGGCCAGCATGCAGACACACAGGAAATAGCAGCACCAGGCTGGCACTGACACTACAAAAAAAACTGAAAAGGAAAGGCTGCATTGTTTGTTAAATGGCAAGTGTGTAAAATGGGTTGAAAACAGTGACATCAGTGGTCAAATTCTAGATTGCAGGGCTCACTTGCTCACCCCTCCCGTCGGGTAAATGACGGCGGCCTCGTAGGGACAAAAAGCCTTGCGCATGAGTTTTTCAGGAGTAGGTCTATCTAGCCACGAGTTGTATGTTTATTTAGAAATGAATCCCTCACGAGCAGGAGACCAGAAGAGCGTTCGGGAAAAAGACCCGTTTATTTGAGCGCTCCAGAAACTCCGGTAACACTCCACTCCGTCCCAAACTCTGACTCTTAGCGTAACAGACACGCTTCATAACTTTACACACATACTCGTTTACAATACCGAGTGGGGACCCCCCTCCCCTCTCTGCTACGCCAATCTCCAGCCCACACACTGACTGTCGGCGTAGCCTGTAAACAGAGCTCAGCTGTTTATTTAGCCTAGCAATATCTCCAGACTGTAGTAGCTGCAATGGACGACTTTGAACGCGATTTTGAAGAGTTTCTTGTAGTGGACACAGACCCAGAGCCATACCTCTTTGAGCCGGAGCATACAGATGAGGAACTCCATGTGTTTGATGCTGAGCGGGCGAGAAGAGAGGCTGAATGCACAGAATGGGATTCGGTGCTACTGCTGCCATTGTTGGGGATATATATCACCAGGAGGAAAAGCGCAGCAGAGAGTGCATCACAAGGAGTGAAGTTGCGTCTTCTTTTCCTCGCAGATGACGGTTCAGGTTCATTCTCTCCTGTTGCGTGGTAAGTGTGGTCCATTCGCAAACTTTATAAGTAAAAATACTTTTCACTACTTTCTATCGACGAACTTCTAACACTCTCTGCTGTTTCCTCCTTCTTCCTTCCTCCCGCTGTCTCCGTTGGTTCATTTATACACACGAAACGCGTTCTCTGGCTGGCTGGATTGTCCGCTCGGTCTGCCGTACATACATGGCGGCGCAAGATGGCGACCTCTGTAAAGCAAGGCCCTTGCTATATATATATACATATATATATATATATAAGCATAATTATAAGACTACGAAAACCAAACGAATTTTATTTTATAGCGATTATACACTTGTACACTTATACATATATTAATGGGTAGAAGATTCAGATTCAGATTGACAATAAACCATGCCAAATATTACACACTGGCCCTTTAAATGTCAACAATGTCTTGTGGTGTTAATCTATTTTTTATTTATTAGAGGGCCAAAGCACAAGTGTGTGGAGTCTTGCTGCTATTTTAATTTCAATGTTAGACATTTTAAGGATTTTTTGTGTTGATTTATTTTCTGTTTATTAAGGGGCCAAAGCAAATCAGCTATATTTTTTATTTAATGTTAATGTTCAAGTTTATTATTATTATTTTTTTATTTAACCCTGCTTGTAGTACATTTTACAATCTTCATGCTGCTCTTTCACCTTGTTTCCACACTGAGTGTTCATGTCACTAACCACGGCATAGTCGATGGTGGTGTCCTGATTTCTAGTCTGGATTTCTGAAAAGCTTACATGACAGAAAAAAAGGTAAATCAGTGGTACATAGGCTCCACTAAACATAACACTGGAAACACTCTGCAGTTGAAACCAAATTTGCCCTTGAGCTGACGTAACTGTTACAGTATACATATCATGTTTGAACAGTGCAACAGCACCTCCCTGACTATTTAGGTTTTTGGCTACCATAGGTATAAATCCAGGGGTGTGGGTCACATGAGCTCTTATAATTTATGTCATGGTCCCTTAGCCACCATATCACATTTACGTTTTCCAGCTTAATACTCAACCCATTGACATTCCAGAACCCGAGTCTTGTATGTTTGGACCCAATTGCTGAAAAGATGACACAAACTTACAGACCACCTCCCCATGTCTAGTTACAGTGCGTTTTGGGTAGTCCACTCTGATTGTACACTGAACATTCGCAGGAGCTGCCCTCTCAGCTTTCCCAAAATCTCGCCTCCATGTAGTGTAGATCATTCATCACCTAACTTTTCTGCGGTCTTC
Organism: Epinephelus cyanopodus; assembly: GCA_026686955.1. Lineage (NCBI taxonomy): Eukaryota > Metazoa > Chordata > Actinopteri > Perciformes > Serranidae > Epinephelus > Epinephelus cyanopodus. Next base: position 3,384,340 of record CM048932.1, on the reverse strand, counting down.
CTTAGAGTCTTTAAACTTCCTGGCATTATCCAGCACAGTCTTTGCCTCTGTTATGGTATTAGTTATCACCAACAAAGGCTGAGGTGGTGAATTTTCATCCCTTGGTTTTCCAAGCCTCACAATTTTTGTAGGAACAACACCAGGGCACCGTATCTCCATTAATATGTCTTCAACATCAGCTGCATACTTTTCCCAGCATTTCTCTCCTTTTTTCTCCGCCACCCCTACGAAGATAAGGTTTCTCTTTCTGTCTTTGTTTTCCAGATTTTCAAGTGCATGTCGCTGGTGGGCTACAGCTGTCTTCACCATGCTATACTACTCTGTCACAGTTGCCGTTTGGGGTCTTATACTTTACTTTCTGCACTTGCTTCAGAAAGTTGTTGCTTGAAGATCTCATTTTGAGCCCTGAGATTTTGAACGTCCTTGTCAAGAAACTCTTGTTCGGATTTAAGCTCTTGTATACCCTGTAAGGCCTGCAACAACATTGCGTCACATTCCTCTTCTCTGTCTTGGTGGACATTCAGCAAATCCAAAGCCTTTCCCAACTCAGACCGTAGTCTGTCTTTTGTCCTTACATGGGGAACATCAGCACTTGTCAGACCTTCTATTGTTGACATATCAGTTGTTCAATTAAAAAAACAGAGTGCTTATCTTCACTGGGTGGCACACTTTATTGCAGATATTTGTTGGATTGGAGAGCTGAATTCATAAATTTCATCGCGATGCTGTTTCAAGATTGTATTATCACCCAGCCCTAGTTTCAGCGGGAACACTGTCAGGACACCGATCAGTCTAAAGCATCATACCATAAAAAAAAAAAGCCTAAGCATTTCAAGATGGAAAAAATATTAGAATGTCAACTCAAGAGGTGTGTTGCACAGTGGCATGTAATATTCTTCTGCTCTTTCATCAGATAATAGTTATGACAAGAACAAGGCAAGCGGGCGCTTAAACAATGGCATACCCATGGTGCCTCGGAGGAGGAATCCGTCAGAACTGGACAGTTTTCGATGCTCTCTGCCTGTGCATCAACTCCAGGAGGAGATCATCCAGCTCATCAGAGAAAACAGGGTGGTGCTGGTAGAGGGAGAGACCGGTTCTGGAAAAACTACACAGGTGGGTTTGTCTGATAGAGATTTTGTTTGTTTTGTTTGGCCATACTTCCTGGAACTGCTATAAATAAGAGTAACAAATACAGACATATTTCTCAATGTCTAGTTTTACTTAACATTGTAACTTGTTTATACCAAAGCATCCAACGTATGTTTGTGGTCAGACAAAGGCAAGGAAATGCAATGCGAAGCAAATTTATTTGTATAGCACATTCTTTTCTTTACATAGAGTGCAAGAGACAACACAGAGGTTAACATAATAAGCACATGGCAATTCAAACAAAGTATTAAAAAAGCAATTAGAAACAAAATGTAAATCAAAATAGTGAAGCGCATAATTCTTACTGGTAGCCTACTGTGCTATACTATAATATAGTGCTATACTATATTGCAGCAGTCTGCTCTGCACACATGTAAAATAAAAATAAAAAAAAGTGCTGTGTTGGCAATAACATAATGTTAAACTCTGAACAGGTTGGTGTTTAAAGAGTTCGTGTATGACGTACTTCAGATTAATTACCTTTTAAATTAAACCATAGACCACAAAATACATCACCAAAGCCAGCTACCTTGCTAGTCTGCTAGCTACTCAAGTCAATGGAGCCACGTTAGCTACCGTTAGCTCGTGCTGGTGAAATCGAAGCTTCATGAAGCATTGAACCACTTTGACACACCTGCTTCAAGAATGACACACTGCTTTGCAGCATTTCATACAGTCAGAAGAGTGACATCTGCTGGCTGTGTGTCAGAACTGCATCTAAGTGGAAGACCTGGAAAAGCCTCAAGACTGCCTGTAACGAGGCCTCGCTCCCAGTAGTCACGTGATTGTGGTCGTGCCGAAGCCGGGATTGAAACACTGCCTCCAGTCAGATTAGGATCAAAGTGATCCACCCTGCCAATGTTTTGAAATACCCAGATAAAGTCAGCAGGATCACCTTGATCCCTAACTGAAAAAAGGAGGATTTCATTATCCGGAGTTTTGAAATACTGGGCCCTAGTGACGAAATACCTGCAAAACTAATGACATTCCCATCTGCCTCAGCTACTTCGTGTTTAATGCTAATTAGCGAATTTTAGCAGGCTCACACACTCTTAGGCTTAACAGATGTGGCCCAAATGTGAGTTTTTTTGCTCTCATGTGACACAGATCTGACTTTTTCAAAGTAGTGGTGACACAGAAATACAATTTCTTTCCAATCAGATCTAGACCACATACATATGTGCTTCTAAATCCGATAGATATCCAGTCACTGGCCATGCGACCATTAGAAAACGGTCACATTGGAATTCATGTCTGTTTTTTACATTCATCAAAGGGTTTTCCATGTTCTATATCACTTCTAAGTTGGTGTTGGCTATATGGCCCTAAAATAATATGACAGCGTATTTTTGCGATAACTGTTCTTGACAAAATAACAAACTAGTCAAAAAAAAATGTATGTATGTATGTATATATATATATATATATATATATATATACATGTATATATATATGTATGTATGTATGTATGTATATATATATATATATATTGTGGAGAAGAACAGAGTATAGAGTAGAAGTAGTAGGAGAAGAGTATAGTGGAGAACCGTATAGTATAGTAGAGCAGAGTAGAGAGCAGAGTATAGAGTAGAGCAGAGCAGAACAAGTGGAGCAGAGTAGAGTAGTACAGTGTAGAGTATGGCAGAGTAGAGCAGAGCAGAATAGGGTAGAGCAGAGTATAGTAGAGTAGAATAGAGCAGAGCAGAGTGGAGAAGAGTATAGTAGAGTATAGTAGAGTATAGTAGAGCAGAGCAGAAAAGAGTAGAGCAGAGTATAGTAGAGCAGAATAGAGCAGAGCGGAGCAGAGTGGAACAGAGGCGAGCAAAGTAGAGCAGAGTAGAACAGAGTCAAGTAGAGCAGAATAGAGTAGAGCAAAGTAGAGTAGAGCAGAATCGAGCAGAGTAGAGTAGAACGGAGCAGAGCAGAGTATACCAGAGTAAAGTAGGGTGTAGAGTATAGTAGAGTAGAGCATAATAGAGTAGAGCAGAGCAGACCAGAGTAGAGTAGAGTAGAGCGGAGTAAAGCAGTGTAGAGTATAGCAGAGCATAGTAGAGCAGAGCAGAGTACAGTATAGTATAGTATAGCAGAGCAGAGTAGAGCAGAGCAGAACAGGGTAGAGCAGAGTATAGTAGAGTAGAGCAGAGCAGAGTGGAGAAGAGTATTGTGGAGAAGAACAGAGTATAGAGTAGAATTAGAAGGAGAAGAGTATAGTGGAGAAGTGTATAGTATAGTAGAGCAGAGTGTAGAGTAGAGCAGAGTAGAGAGCAGAATATAGAGTAGAGTAGAGAGCAGAGTATAGAGTAGAGCAGAGCAGAACAAGGTGGAGCAGAGTAGAACAGAGCAGAGTAGAGAAGTACAGAGCAGAGTAGAGTAGAGCAGAGTATAGTAGAATGAAGCAGACCAGAGTGGACAGGAGCAGAATATAGCGTAGAGTATAGAGTAGAGCAGAGCAGAGTAGAGCAGAGTAGAATGGAGTAGAGCAGAGTATAGTAGATTAGAGCAGAGCAGAACAAAGTGGAGCAGAGTAGAACAGAGCAGAGTAGAGTAGTACAGTGTGGAGTAGAGCAGAGCAGAATAGGGTAGAGCAGAGTATAGTAGATTAGAGCAGAGCAGAGTGGACTGGAGTATTGTGGAGAAGAGTATAGTGGAGAAGAGCAGAATATAGAGTAGAGCAGAGTATAGGGTGGAGAAGAGTATAGTGGAGAAGAGTAGAGCATAGTAGAGCAGAGCGGAGTATAGAGTAGAGTAGAGTAGAACAGAGCAGAGTAGAGTAGAGCAGAGCAGATTAGAGCAGAGTGGAATAGAGTAGAGCAGAGTAGAATGGAGTAGAGCAGAATATAGTAGATTAGAGCAGAGCAGAACAAAGTGGAGCAGAGTAGAACAGAGCAGAGTAGAGTAGTACAGTGTGGAGTAGAGCAGAGCAGAATAGGGTAGAGCAGAGTATAGTAGAGTAGAGTGGACTGGAGTATTGTGGAGAAGAGTATAGTGGAGAAGAGCAGGATATAGAGTAGAGCAGAGTATAGGGTGGCGAAGAGTATAGTATAGTAGAGCAGAGTATAGTGGAACAGAGTAGAGCATAGCAGAGTAGAATAGAGCAGAGCAGAATGGAGAAGAGCAGAGTATAGAGTCGAGCAGAATAGAGTAGAACAGAGCAGAGTGGAGAAGAGTATAGTGGAGCAGAGTAAGAGTAGAGCAGAGCAGAATAGAGTAGAGCAGAGTATAGTAGAATAGAGCAGAGTGGAGAAGAGTATAGTAGAGCAGAGCACAGTAGAACAGAGCAGAGTAGAGCAGAATATATATATATATATATATATATATATATAAATCACTCGACACCGACTCCCATTTGTGTATGGCAGGAGAGGAGACTGAGAGATGCTGAATGAGTTCCCTCTGAGCAGTAAGTCGCTAGAAGAGTCTGAGAAGTCTAGGGTTGTTCATAAAACATTCAGGACATCACAGTTTATTCCACATTACTGAAGCTGCTCCTCATTTTGGAGCTACTGCAGAGTTGCTAATAATTTTGCTTTCCGCCATGCTTGTTGTTGCTGAGTAACAGTATGATGTCAATATGTCAAGTCGAAATATTCTAGGTATCATGATATGAATTTATCATATGTTAAAAATAATATTGGTATTAACGTAAACAATATGATATGGCACACTCTTACTGCGCAGGTGCAGATCACTCACCATATACTGTCAGAGCATTTGTTTCTGCCTTAATATGTGTAGGTTTTTTTGTTGTTATTGTCCTTATTTGACAGTGGAGTGAAGGTCCCCAGGGGAAATTGCATCTGGGATATTGAGGTTACTTGGCAGTGTGCCTGAATCATTAGCTTTCCAGGATGTCCCTTCTTGTGACAAGTAAAATTATTATTTATATTCGGATCAGTTTTATTGATTCAGCCATTTCCTTCAGAAATATTGGGACATGAAAACAGATAAACACAATCTTGAAAAGGATTCATTTTTCTTCTCATTTACAGACTTTCAGTTTTGTAGGGACTAAATCCACTGCATATCCCCTGAATAACTGCTCTGTAGTATGTGTGGTAAAGCTAGAGCCTTAGGATGAACTCTGTAAAGGTAATCCAGTGTCACTATGCATTATCCAGATCCCACAGTTTCTGCTAGATGAGTGCAGCAGGACTGGAGAACCCTGCAGGATCTTCTGCACTCAGCCCAGACGCCTGGCTGCCATTGCTGTGGCTGAGAGAGTGGCAGCTGAGAGAGGAGAGAGCGTGGGCCAGACTGTCGGTTATCACATCAGACTAGAGAGCAGGTAAATGAGACCACAGCCTTTTATTTTTGGTAGAAAGACACCAGCACTTCTTATGTTAATAAGCTACACTTGAAACAACTAGTTGAATAAAGGGACGAGTGTTACGCACCCGTCTAGGGGTCGGGAAGTGTAACATAAAATGAGCCGACACACGACAATGCACGTCAAAGGGTGAGTTTATTCACCGGCACACAAACAGAAATGACTTTTATAAATAAAGAAGCTTGTCTTCAGGGTGAGCCCAGGCCAAAACAATAAACAAAACAAACTACCTTTCCCAATATGCTAACTAAACCCTATGTGAAAGAAAAGAAACAAAAGTACAGTTACTAAACCTAACTCCCTAAACTAAACAAAAACAGGAGAAAACAGGTCAACATAAATGGCAGCTCACCCCTACTGCTTAGTGCTATGTGCAAATATATACAGGTGACGTGCAGGTGACAAATAAAACTGCTGCTTAGCGCTGCACCAGGCCGGCAGCAGACAAACTGTTCCCCGCTCGTAGCGGCAGGACACAAACAAAAAAACTCACAATTCAAATAAGGCTCACCGCTCTCCAGTCAAAAAAACACTCACAACAGGTTATAAAGGCACAGGCAGGTTTGGTGTCGGAGCAACGCTGCTGTCAAAACGAACCCTCGAGTTTGACAGATGGCCGGGGTTTAAAAAGGCCAAGCCCCCGCGACAGCCAATCAGCAGCAGCCACGACCAGAGCCAAGCCCTCGCGACATCCAATCAGCAGCAGCCACGACCAGCCAGGAGACGAGAGCGGCACCTGGCACAGATCCTCAGAAGAGAAGAGGTCTTACTTTCACGTAAAACAAAAAAAACAACAACAGATATGCAACAATACACGGCCGCAGCCGCTACAGGAGCTGCCTGTCCGCATATCAAGCCAACTCAAGTCAGATTCCAGTTACTTAAAAAAAAAAAAGCTTGCTCTAAAGGACTTTGAAAAATTATACAGTACAAGAACACTTTCTCACACAGGTTGATTTTCAAATTACGTACTAATGTACTGCGTACTACATACTCAAACAGTATGCACTGCAGACTGCTTACTAAATTACAGGTTAAGTTGTAGTGAATGACCCGCTCCACCCTCTGAATTTGAATAGAACTACGCACATTGGAAACCAGTATTCTACACAAAGGCCTTTAGTCACTTTATCTAACAAAATGACTAGAATCTGTGTTTTTGTCAGGAAAACCATTCCATATTTGCTCTGGAAATTTGGACACATTGAATTCCAGCTTTTGAATTATTATTTGTGGTTTGGAAAGTGAATGTTTTCTGATTTAATAGAATTTCAGAAAGTTTTGAAATTTAAGTTCAGTTTTACACACTAAACTTTTAAGTTCGTTCCCCAAATTTAGTTTCAACCTTTACAGAAAAAGTCAACCAGTTCTTACTCACCAGTCAGATTGTGTGGAAGTGTGCACTCATAACACTTAACTGTTGCATACATAACGGATGCAAAATCAATTTTGCCTGCAGTGGGTGAGTAGGTTATATTGATAAAATGGCTGCATCCATTTCTTTTTAATATTTTTTATGTGAAATGTTGTAGAAAAAAATTGGTACAATAAACTCTGTGCTTGTTTGCTTTTCGGCAATATTGACAATTAAAAGTATGTCTGAACTTGATCTGTAATTGGGTCTGCATTTTAAGAACTCTGTTGGGAATTTATTCTGCCACAGCAGTTCACCTGGGGAGCTAAAGTTTTTTTTTTTTTTATATATATATTTTAAATTTAATATCAGATACTCAGATCCTCCTCAAAGCTCTGCTGGCACAAATACAGTCTGCACAGTTGTCACCTTGTCAGATGGTCAGAACTACTGGCATCTAAAAACTTTCATAAATTTTAAAGTTATGGTGCACTTGAATATTTTGGCGAATAATAGTTATTTTCTTAACTGTACAACTCCGTTATCAGAGACTTTATACACACAGTATTCGTTCATGGAGATTTTATTTTTACCTTCCTAAATTCATATTTTTTTCCATGCCTATTATGTGTCATTTCACTAGCATGGATGACATCACAAACAATACATGATTACATATTGAATATTGAGCAGTGCCCTATGAAGTCTGTTTGAATTTTTTGCAGAGTCTGTTTAATATTTTTCCAAAATCTGTTGTATGATTTAAGCATATTCCATGAAAAGAAACAGTCTAAATCATGGTGGATGATGAATAGTTCCAACAAAAATTTTCAAAATTGAATGGATATCAGTGAATTATTTAATTTAATTTAACAACAATGAACTTTTTTTTAATCAAAGAAAGGTCTAATGTCTCATTCCTCAGTTTTTCGAAGGACTTAATTGTCTCAGAGGGACTCTTTAACATGACTGCAGGGTTCAACAATATTGTTCACTGTAATGATGTTTCTTCTGCAACCCATCATCAAGGAATAAAGTAATATCCCTCACAATTTAGTGAGATTTTAGGTAACATGTTTTGTATGTCCTGTAAATTTAATCAAAATAGTCTTATTTCTGTATTTACACTTAGTAAACACCTTATTTTGAAAAGTTTTTTTTAAGTGCATTTATAGGTCAGAATACAGAAACACAGAAACTGTAGTGACAACTGGTTTGACCACGGAGATGGAGAGTCAGCTAGCTTGATGCAGAAACATCAGGTGCTGCGTCTTGACCTCTGGACCACCCAAGCAGCACAGGAGTACAGGATTTTACTTAGCTTGGCTGACTGAGAAAAAGGCAGCAGTCAAGCTAGCTGTCAGTCACATCTGCATGGTCAAACCAGCCAAAATTCTAATCAGTTTATTTTTCAATACATGTGGATGTTTGTGTCAAATTTAAAGAAATTCCTTTAAGGTGTTCTTGAGATATCATGTTCATGAGAATGACACAGATGCAAGGTTACATTGGCTTTTAACTTTGATCACTGAAATCTAATCATTTCATTGTTGAGTCCAAGTGAGCATTTGTGCCAAATTGAAGAAATTCCCCTATGGTGGTCTTGAGATATTGTGTTCAAAAAAATTAAATGGACAAGGTGACAGTGACCTTGACCCTGACCACCAAAGTCAAATCAGTCATCATGGAGTCCAAGTGAAAGTTTGTCCCACATTTTAAGAAATTCCCTCAAGGTGTTCTTGAGAATATCGCATCCACAAGAATGGGACAGACAGATGTATGGACGGACAGACAACCCGACAACATAATGCCTCCGGCCATGCCTATGGCCGGCATGGAGGCATAAAAACGCTTGAGAGAGAAGTTTAAACTCTGGCACTAAACGTGTCATGTGATTACAGCTTTGCATTAACGTAAAAGACAAAAAGCCATTACTTGGCTAGATGAAGTGAGTGTTAACCTGTATCATAGGTGATGAGAGGTGTGGTTGAAGTGTGCTCCTGCTCCCAAACCCAGGTTAGCTATTTAACCTTTCTATCATACATTTGAGAGACTGTGGAACACTTATATTGCTTAATGTGGACATTTCTCTTCTAACTGTTGACTTTGAAATCGCAGGGTCTCCCCCAAGACACTGCTGACCTTTTGCACCAGTGGAGTGTTCCTCAGAACATTGATGGCTGGAGATAGCAGCCTGACAACTGTCACACATGTAATAGTGGTGAGCATCAAGACTAAAAATAAACTGGACATACGGTCTCAGAAAACTGCTTAAATCTGTCATCCTGCCTTATGGAATACGCCTATTTGAGGCTGGGCATGTTCTTTGAAGAGTAACATCCATCTGAAAAGCAGTGTTTTGCTGCCCTCCCTGGTTGAAATATGTGCAGCCACACCCAGCAGTGGTGTCACGGGGTCCTGGAGTCCACATCACTGCTGCAAGGTGAAAAGTTAAACCACTGGAGGTCAGCAAAAATAAGATTTTCAGGGGATGTTTAAGTCCCCCTTTAAAGGTCTTTAAGTTCCCAGTTTGACTTTTGTTTTGAGCTCACTGAGAAAACATCATTTTAAAGTGACTGTTTTTCAACAGGATGAGGTGCATGAGCGTGATGGTCTGACTGACTTCCTGCTCACTAAGATGCGGGATGTGCTTCAGAAGATCCCCACACTGAAACTGATCCTCTCCAGTGCGGCTCTGGATACAGACCTGTTCCTTCAATACTTTGGGTCCTGCCCTGTCATCCACCGTAAATCCTACCAACTCTTAATTCACTGAATTGATGCTCAGACCAGCTGTTGCTGCTTTAAAAGTTTGCTTCTACATTAGTTCTGTTTGCATGTTGCATGTTGCATGTCAGCTAGTTTGCTTCCCTGTGACAGTATGAGAAGATGCAGAAAAACTCTAATCTTTTTTTTTCTCAATCATTGCAGATCAATCTGCCATTTTTCTCATATGCTAAAGAGGAAAAGCATGAAAATAAAACCCAACAGACTGAGACAACACACAACCAAAAAACAAGTCAAATGTCTATACATGTTACATTCTCGGCTTTCTTTTTTTCCCCTACATATATCAAGAAAGGCTGCCAGATTGCCTAGAAACTCTGACCAGACCCTTGAGGAGAATATCTTACCTGAGAAATTGCATAATCTCTTTAATCCAATTAGAATGCAGCCTGGTAAGACATTCCTGATGATATGATCTCAACATTCTGTTTTGCTCTCTGTATCAGTCTTGACACCCCAAACACTTTCCAGAAATTAAAATCAAATCCAGGCCAATCAGGGACCATCACCATTGTTGACAATGTAAGCAGCCAATCGGGGACTATATTGTAGTTTATGATGTAAAATGCAGGCCACATCTTGCAGAACAGTATGGCGCCTTCCAAGCAACAAGTGCTATCTCTAACATTAGTAGAGTAAACACAGCAATGAGTGGAGTTATTGCAGAAATAGTCTATAATAAAGATGAAAGAAGAACAAGAGTATGCACTCAGTTTCTTGGATGAAAAGACATTTTTGATGCTCTTCCACTGGATTTGACAAATGCTTTGTTTATTAAGGAGTTTGTCTGTCATGGCGTGTACTCCCACCCACTGAAAGTGTATGGGGCAACACAGAGTCCAGACTAATACAGAGATCGAAACATAATGCTGAGCTCAAATCATCAGGATGGTCTTACCAGGCTAATAATCTCTTTCTTCAGGCCTGCATGGGGGGTGAGATTCTTTCCATCGTAACAGTGTATGCAAAAGGACAGCATGTTGCTCACATTAAGTACACAGATGCATACCCTACGGTACAACACCAAATAGAACAATAAGAGCGGATGCATCTATTGGCTGCTCTAACATTATAGAGGATGTTTTGACAGTAGACTGCCATAAATTTTGTAGTCGTGGACATGTCCAAAGCATATGAAATAGACCTGCAGGATCTTGCTTGCATCTATCTCATGTAGGACACAAATCCGGTCTAATTCTAGACAATCTAACTGTGACCAATGAAGTCAGTGTACTATCTTGATTTGTCCAACAGCATGCCATTGACAAATGGATGATGAGTACTATAAAACGTCAATTATTAGCCTGGGCTGCTTAATCCAGTTTCACAACTTGGATTAATTTTTTTTGTGAAAAACCCTTTTGTTTTTTTGATTGGTTGACTCTTACGGACCAAAGGAATATAAATAACTTATTAACTGGGTAATCAAGGAATGGACACATATTTTGACTTTATGACAGCTTCTGAGGAAGGGAGTCACCACTTGTTTTTTCGTCATGCATGAACTTATGGTGCTCATGGTTTCAGTACAATTAACTGAATGATTGAATTATTGAGAATCTAACTGAGCTAACAATGTGTAGCATTTACATATTGACCAACGTATAAACATTTATATTTATATGTGTAACCTAAACAGCTATTATCGTTAGCTCAAGTGGGTAGCCAGCAGCCCTGTTTTACACATCCAGAGAATTCCATAAAAATGAACTGCTTGAGAGCTAGACCAGGCGTTTATTTGAGACAGGCCTTTATTTGTCAAAATGTGTGGATACACTGGGTTAGTAAAGGGACTGGATATTTAAGTGGGACTAGGCTTTTAATTGAAATTTTACAGTAATCTAATGTTAGCAATTTATATAAATTGATAAGGTTATATATCGTACCTATAGTCTTCACAGAACCTAGTTCATTTCAAGCTCACTCAATCCTTTATACGTTCTGCAAGTATGATGGAACCTGTTGTTCTAAAACTCAGAGCATGTTTATCCTAAATTTAAATAAGAAAAAGACATACAATGAAATGACAGAATTGGTTTGTTTTTAAAACTATTAAGAGTTTTAGATTTAGTTTTTTTTAACATTACTAAGACTCAGAATGTTCATCGACATGTTTTTTTTTTTTTTTAATATATCTGCAATACTTTACACTCCCCTTTATCCATTTATATACAAACATTTTTGGCGTATTGAAAACCTGTGAAGATGCAGGCAAAAAAAAGCCAAAAAATATTGAATTTCTCATTTCTCATTGAAACTTCCATAGAACATTAATAGTATCACTCATGCAAACTGATGCCATTTCTGAGTAGCCTAACTTTTCCTGAAATAGCAAAAGTGAAAGCTGAGCAAATATGGTCAAGGGTTAAAACCTTTATTTGCTCAGGTAAATGAAGGGACACAGCATTCTCCAGAATATCACATGCACAACCTACCATGAATTGGCACAAAAAGACTGAATACTGGAGTGAATGTAACATCCAGAACATATTTCACTTGAAACAGGTCATTTTAAATAAAAAGAGGGTTGATTATTAACCGAAACAATGCAAATTTAGATGTGATGTTCATCTGTATGTGGTTTTGAGTTTTGTTTTATTTTTTTAGTCAAAGGAAGACAGTTTGAAGTGAAGGAAGTCTTTCTGGAGGACATTCTGAGGCTGACTGGCTTTAATAAGGACATGAGGAAATTCAAGGAAGAGACACAGATAAGTATGGGTTTTTCATTAATTTGTCTACTGAGAAAAAACATTACAGTCTTCCATCTGGTTTTGTCTTAATCTCCTGTCTGTGTCACATGCTCTGGTTCTCAGAGGAGAAGAAGCAGAAATGTTTGATGGAGTGGTGTATGGCAGTAGAGCACAGTTCTATTGAGGAGAAACCGATGATGCCTGTGTCTGCCTCAGGCGTCCTCCAGGACCGCAGCTCCTTGGACAGAGGGGACAGCACTTTCATCAAGCTGGTAAACCAACAATCACACACACACACACACACACACACACACACACACACACACAACCTTTTTTCAACTGCAGATTATGTCCTGAAAGGAAAACATTGTCAACATCTGTCTAATAATCTTATCTAATAAGATGTAGTTTTCAGTCTGTTAATCTCACTTCAATCCTTTTATTTGCAGCAAAATATATGTAGTGGACTGAAAAAGCAATTGATTTTATTATTCAAGTAGGCTACCTAAATTTTGATTTGCATTTATAATATTAGTTCTTTAAAACCCGTTGCCATTCCGACGGCCCGCCCGCATTTAAACATAAAAGACGTCATTTACACAATGTGAATGTCAAGTGAGCTACTCATGCCGCATATCCCCGAAAAGCTAAGATTCTTGTGATTAAATTGATGCCAACCATTTCAAGGTACAATCACCACAGCAGGTACAATCAATACCTTTGTCAGACTACAAACACACAAACAAACAGTTACAAAGCTGACGTGACTCAACAATGAAGCCTCATAATCATCCTCCGGTCAAAAGTATTTCCACAAACATGGTCTTGTTACATTCACAAAGGTCCAGTCTATTGAATCCAGTAAAGTATTTACTCCAGAACACATTATAGGCCCAGTAGATATCCACATAATGGTCCTTCATTGTTTGAAATGCACCGGTCAATATCTAAAAACTCCGCCGTATTTCTCGTTGTAACTCCTGTTTACATGCGGGTTTACCACTGCTCCTGGACTCAAACTGTAGCCGGCACTCTAAGCTTTCAATTGACACCTCACACGACCAGTTAGGAGCTTCTCTGTCCCATTTAGAGCCTGAAACTCCAACGAGAGCCTGTGTTGAAACGAAGCTCCTGCCCCACTTCTAGCATGTATAACTTGAGCCAGTTGGAACCAAATGGTCGGATGACTGACGGATTGTGTAGCCAATGAAATTCTGAAAACAACGATATGTCGCATGACGTGACGTCATCAAAGTTGAGATGGCACATACCATGCGTAAAGCTGAATAGAGGATCGTCCATCCTGCTCAAAGAGTGCAGAGAGAGAGTGAGACTGACTGTGGTCGGAGTTTGACGGTGTTTTACAGAGTTTTAGAGTTAAAAATGGCGAAAAGGATGCCAAACAGTAAACATAATGCAGGAGAAAGCTGCAGATCTGTGAACATGTTTCTTCTGGAGTCTCCAAATGGCACATTTTTGGAAACGCCTAGACATACCCTTAGAAAAACATGTGTAAAATACCTGGATTGTTATCACATTTGAACTGGGACTAGGTAAGGCTAAATGTGGTGGCCCCATAGTGTTTTCCAGCTAAAAAGTCCCAGCTACACTCATCTGCAGGATCTTTTTGCAACAAAAATTCAGGCGAGAATAAAAAACCTTATATTTTAGTGTGTTCAAACTTAGATTACTCAGTGACAGTAGCACTTACAGTGATTCTTACAGTTTGGGAAAAAAACTTTAGAGTGTTTCCTTTCAAAAGAGACCAAAACCATCCATATACTCCAAACGGTTCAAGAACAGTGTTCAGTTTACTTTGGGTATGCCTTGGATAGGCATTTTAGGCGAAATTTACAGGAATGGCAAGGAGCAAAATATATGTAGTGGACTGAAAAAGCAATTGATTTTATTATTCAAGTGGGCTACCTAAATTTTGATTTGCATTTATAATATTAGTTCTTTAATAAAAATAATGACACTTGGCACTGTGGGACAATATGATTAGTGGGTCTGATAGAGTCACAGTATTCTAATGTTCAGTATCTCACCTTGTTATAGATGTAGTTACAAGATACTCATTAGATATGTGGCCTCTGCTGTCACGTGTAGCAGCATTGCTCCTTTTCCCTGAAGATTAAGCTTACAACAGTATTTTTTTTTTAAAAATGTAAGAATTTCTCCTATTTATATGAGCGGGGTAGTAACAGAGCCAAATTGACATTTGTGTGAAATGACACAAGACCATGACACTTTTGTGTTACATCCCTGCTGGTCATCAACATTGTTAGATGTTAATATTAAGTTGAATTTAGGTTGTGATGTCAAGTTACCAAATTTTAATGTCTAATGCCAATGTCTATTTGACGTAAAATACTGATGACAGATGATGTTGATATTTTGTTGGTTTTAAGTTGTGTTCTTAAGGAACCAAAATGTCATCAAAAATCTTGATGTAGAATAATGAAATTTAGTCATAACGTATGAAGAACAAAGCCCAACTTGGGCAAAATGTCATGTTGTGAATGTCCACACAACTTAGATCATTAAACATTTTAAATAACATCTGATGTCACGCTGACATTAAGTGCTAGCTTGGATGCCATGCCTGTTTTGCTTCCAGAGTGCTGCTTAAATCAGACATTTGGGCAGGATTATGCTCGTGTTGTTTGGTTCAGTGTTAAAAAAAGGGCAGATTTTACAGCAGTAGCGTGGAATATCTGTTTAAAGAGTACTGTTGAATGTGTGTGTGTTGTGTGAAACCTGCTTCGCACCAGGTTGAGTTCATATACGATTTTGTGTCACAGAATGAGAATGATACAGAACATCTGGAGCCATGGCTGCGGAAGGAGATGGACTCAAGCATTTCCAGTGTTTTCCTCAGTGAAGACCAGGTTGCTTTCATTCAGCTCTTCAACCTCATCCTCTATGAAGGTGTTAATGGTATGACTCTCAGAGCTTATCTCTGCTCCTAAGCCCAGTTCAGACCAAAGATTCGTGACAAAGCCAAAACCGTTTTAGAATGTTACAGAGGAAAGTTGCAGCAGTGTGAACTGGCTCGTCTGAGCTTGACTCAAGCCGACTGATGGAGTCACCTGCAACTCAGCTGGTCAAATCGCAGGCATCTGATTTTAGAACATTAAGCACGTCATTTGTTTCAACAGCCGATCGGCTTGTATTGAAGTCAGCTGGTCAAGTCAAAATGACCACAGACGCCCTCTGTTCCCGTCCTCATGGTGTGCTGGTGTCGCACGGTGGGTCGCTGATGCTACTTGCTGTATGTGCTTAGCCCCCCCACCCCCACATACACATACACACATTCTCACTGACTCATTAATTGCCGCAGATTATTTAAATTATTTTATTTTTTTTAAGATATTTTTGGGCGATTTAGCCTTTAATTGACAGAACAGCTTAAGCATGAAGAGGGGACAGAGAGGGAAGGACATGCAGCAAAGGGCCACAGGCTGGAGTCGAACCCGGGCCGATGCCACAACAGCCTTGTCCATGGGGCGCCTGCTCTACCACTAAGCCACCGACGCCCCTTATTTATATTATTGTGATGTATTGATTATGGATACAGTCCATCTGGTGCTCGTTTTGTTTCTGTTTTTTGCCATTTCATCATCACCACAAATGCAAGCCACTATCTCACTATAACTATCCTCATTCATATTTTAAGAAGCTACAAATTATATTCAGCCACAGAAATTGGAACCAGCATGTTTTATTTAGAATGTTGCAGAACAGCACATTCCAAGGAGTTGCCTGTTTGAACTCGTCTTGCTGTGAGTCTTTGGTCTGAACTGGGGATTACTCACCTTTCTGGAATCATTCATTTTAAAACTTTGAAATTTTGCATTTCAACAGTATTAGAATGGTAATAATCTTGTACGTGATGAAATAAAAAATTCCAGTGGATGATGTAATACACTCCTTTTGCACCATGAGTTGCGTTTGTACATGGCTATTTTAAACAAGGGTAAAGCCACTACAAATAGACTATAGATTCCTTTCCCATTGCCAGTAGATCAGAGTTGTGTATACAGCTCTACAGCAGATGAGTATGCCTTTCTGTATGTCATGTCATGTCATCTACTTTATTTAAATAGCACTTTACAACGACCACAGGTGAATCAAAGTGCTTCACAAGAGATTAAAAAAAACAGTTTAAAATACAACAGATTCATGAATAAAAAACAACAAATAAAAGGATAAAACAATAAAATAAAATAAAATAGGGGTGTCACCACATTACTGAGTATTAAAAGCCATCCTAAATAAATAAGTTTTAAATTAAGATTTGAAGAGGCTCAGGTCAGAGGCAAAGACGTATGTCAGTGGGGAGTTTATTCCAGAGCCTGGGCGTGGTATCAGACAAAGCTCGATCACCTCAGTGTTTGTATTTAGACCTGGGCTCTTCCAACAAGAGTTGGTTAGAGGACCTCAGAGCCCTGCCACGCTCTATGTGTGTTTGTTTTTATGTTTTGCTTTTTGGGTGTGTCATGTTCGACATCAGGCCAGGTCATTAATCAAAACAGATGAGTATAGAGGCCAGTGAAAATGTTAGGTTAGGTCACTCAGGTTTTATTGTCCCCAAGGGGAAATTCTTTTCCATAGCACTGTACTTGTTGGACTCCGCATACAGTGGTTACCTCTTTTTATATACCTCTAACTTATTCAGTCTGTCTCAAACTCGGTGTCATGTGGATCGATTATCGTGCTGCTTGGGCAGACATGTATTTTTTGGTGGCGCATCATTGCCTTTCCAGTAAAGTAGCTAAGATTAATGTGCTTACCCAGGTGTTGTGTTTCCATCAATGCTGATTGGAGATGGAGCCAATTAATACTTGGGATTACTGCAGAGCCATTTGACCTGGTATGAATGCCAATTAAAACTTTTCCCATTACATTAAAAAGCCAGATATTAGTGGATGTTGGTGGGTTTTTATGGGGTGGAAAAGGGGCTATTGAAGACATCTGGGATTTCTTTCATCAATTTGATGATTATCAGGGATATAATTTACTGGATTTGACAGTTCCATCTGTTTTATTATCCATCAATAGTTTTCAGCTGAATTTCTACATTGTGATATGCTACATAGATGTTGGAAGATAAGAATACGCACATAGTGATAGAGGATTTTATCCACATGGCCCACCCATAACTGCTGATAGTGCATAACTGCCCATAAAACCACATCTAGTTGAGGTGTTATGTGTATTTATGAATTCTGGACAGAGCTGTCTGTTTCTCCCTGCTTTCAGCTTTTAAGCTAAGATAGTCTAACCTTCTTCTGGCTCAAGCTTCATGTTTTCTATAAGCCCTGTTTTCACCAAACACTTCCAGTAAGTAATCCTTCAGACATGCTACCCAGACACTAGGTCCATTACTAAAAGTGTTAATTAAATAGTCAAAGTTGCCATATTGAATTTAAAATGCTCCCACTTGGCCCAGGCCCCCTGCTTGCCCATGCCCACTACAGCAAACTTCTTCCACTTATGCACGCACTTCCTCCTGAATTAGCTTTCGCCTCTCCTTTCCCCTGGCCACTGCCTTGCCTTAGCTTGGCTGACTACCTCCTCAGCAGGCCACTTTCTTCCTGTTCTCACCTCTACACTCGCAGAAGAGACCTTGGTATCAGAGGAGTCTTGGTAGAGCAGGACTTCTCTGGCTCTGGTGACCTTGAGCTTTTCCATCAGACTGCTGAATGGAAGCTGTGGCTTGGTGCTATGCCCATAAAGGTCAATGCTGCTGAGACTCCAGGGCAGGCCCAGTCACCTGAGCTGGAAGCTGTTTATCTTCCTTTCAAAGCTCTCTGCAGTAGTAATCAGAGTTTCATAGATCAGCAGTGGCCAGAGAAGTTGAGGCAGGATCCCATGTTGATATGTCCAGGCCTTGAACTTACAGGGAAGTCCTGACCTGTCCACAGTAGAAAGTCAAGAGCTGAGGTCATTTGTTGCTTGATGCTCTGCTGTGTCCTTCATGACGCTGGTGAAGAGCTTACCCAAGGCCTTGACTAGCCTTGCAGTCACAGATGGAATTTTGGTGTCTCCCGGAAAGAATCGGAACTTTTCTGTAACCTTGCCTTTCCTAAGGACCAGAGACCTGGATTTTGCTGGTTTGAAGCTCATTTTTGCCCATTTCATGAGTCTTTCATTTCATCATTTCATTTTATAGTTAACTAATATATGAAAGACTTGCCACGATATGAGCAATGGTTATGTAAGACTCAAAACCAACCGCCACTCAGCTCTGGAGTGATCGTCCTCTGTTGACCAGCCAACAGACTGTAGTGTTTCAAGCTTCACCTTTTAGTACCAGATCTGTGTGCTCTTTACCGCAACAGAGGGGTGACCAAAAATTTGAACAGTAAGGAATGGTTACATTGGTACCATCTGCAACTTTTCATAGTGGCAGCGGAAAACTGTACCTGACTGCTAGGTGGGAATGGGGCTATACACTAGGGCTGGGCGATATGGACAAAAATTCATATCCCAGTATTTTTAGGCTGAATGGCGATACAGGATATATATCCTGGTATTTTCTACAAAGTGGGCAACATGTTCAGTTGCAAGCTGATCTTCGGCTGAAGTCCCATGTTATTTTTGCTGCATGTGTTTTTCCACAGCAGGGCAGGTAAAAGAAGTTTACCTGTGGGAGGTGAGCTATTTGCACTGTGGCTGTTTCTGCTTTTACTCTTCCTTCCTCCCATATTTTTACACTGAAGAAAAGCGGCTAATAAAGTTTTGCTAATTCCGTAATAAACATATTTTAATTCCTATTGAGTCTTAAAAATAAAAGTCCTCTGTTATTTTGTTATGTGTAAACTTTTATCGTGAAGCAGCAAAATAAGGAAATGTTGAGTTTTTGAGCAACAACTTGATTAAAAACAGGACGCAGGAGAGAAACTAAACTCCTGTGGTGGCAAAACTGCTATTTAATGAACAGTTTAAAGAAAAAGTCTTCACACGTCGGCTGTCTTTCTTGAGTTTTAATAAGCATTCATGAATGGAGACACTTAAACATACAGCAGGATGAACAGTCAGTCAGTGAGTGCCTAGCAAGTCCTCTAGCCCTGCTATCTTTATAATTCCCATAACACATACACATCAACAGTCAAAATATGTGGCTCCTTGACCACAGAGATTCAGTTAGAAGCCACAAAAGTACTGAGAGCTGAACACACAGAGACTTTTAAAATGCCTTTCTCTCTGGTCTCCTGCACACAGATGTGAGTAGTTTCACATCACACATTTGAGGGGAAGAGTGGGGTTTGCTGTGGTGGGTGAGACGCCACCGCTACTTGAGTGCTGGTGGCCTGGCTTTTGGACCTACTCTAGAGAAGGAGTGGGTGTGAAGATTGGCGTGGCACCGGGCGTCTAAACTGATAACAGAAAGACAAATCAGCGCTTGACTGGACATGGCTAAAAGTTAAAGAGGAAAAGGCCCACAGTATATTGTACAGGTGCTACTTTGGTAACTTCATTCATCTCACAGACTGATTTAGCGTAGTAGCTTGTGCAACGTAAAGACACTGTAGACTAATTAACAGACAGATTAAACAGAAGAGCAGCTCTGTGTCTATCTTAGTGTTGATGGAGAATCTGAGTGAGTGAGTGGGGCGGAGCTGTGTGGAGAGTATGAGAGAGAGATGAACACTTTCGATATAAATGGTATTGTCTAAAACTATATCTTGCTTGAAAATATATTGATAGATTGTAAAAAATCTATATACCGCCTAGCACTACTATACACACGAAAGAGTGGTATTGATCCTCTTGCCTAACCTAAACATCTAACTCTGCAAAAAAAGGGCATTTCCCAAGATGTTAAACTTTTCTTCCGACAGTTTGAATTTTAGTGGTGGCCCTGTGCTATCCTGAACATAAAACATGGGTATAGAACATGAATGGATGTAAGATATTATGAAGGCACTAGCTGTATTGTCATACTTTGTATTCTTTTCCCTAGTGGACTACAGGCACAGTGAGACAGGGGCCACGCCGCTGATGGTGGCAGCAGGTCGAGGGTTTCTCACTCAGATGGAGCAGCTGCTCAACATGGGGGCAGACATCAACATGAAGGCCTCCAACGGGTGGTAGGACATCCACCATGTTATGTTACCAGGCTGATGTTAGGCTGCTATGTTAAATAAAGTCTCTGCTATCTACAGTGATTCTCTTCCATTTTTGGTAGTTTTCCTTTTGTTGTCTATTAAAAATGGAGGAGATATGTATTTTTACAGGCTTTTACAGGTAGGTATTTTCACGCGTCCAGGCGGCTTCACGATACAAACCAATCATGTAGCTGCAGGAACTGCAAAGTTAACACTCTCAAGCCATTACATTTTCTACTTCTTAAGCCACTTTCTACTTTGTTTTGTTTTGTTTTAACATCCTTTAAGCCGTTGGGCATATGTGAGTGACATCTGATTATTTCCTTTTCAGGACAGCCTTAGACTTTGCCAAACACTTCCAGCAGACAGAAGCTATGGATCTACTCCAGTCATCAATGTGAGTGTAATGTTGACCTTCATATGCGCTACTAAACTAACCACTATAAAAAAAGAGAAAAGGAGTTATTGGTTTGTTCTTTCTGCGAAAGAGAGGCAGTGTTACTAACAGGGCTGTGCCTGACTCAGTATTACACCAGTGAACTCATATTCAGCTTCAGAAATGTGTGCAAAACATTTTTTGCCAACACTAGATATCAAACAGAAGCCAGAGACTGTGTCATTTGCTGTGAGCTGTAGAAGGCAGAGGATAATGTTATCCCTGATCGGGCAAAGCCTCTCTTCCTCCGGGCAGCTGCCTCTATGTCCACGGCTGCTTGTACCAAGAAGCAGCATGAAAGAGAGCGCCCAAAAAAAACTGCTCAGCTTAGAGGAATCCCAGTCAGCCGAGGGGTCTCTGAATGATGATTTGAATCTCCAACTTTCATGGGGCACTGCACCCACTGCACTAGTAAAGTTGTGTTTTTAGGTCCTTGTGGTAATACAATCCTTTGCAAACAGAGCGGATAGCTCAGCAAGTTATATAACATTATCTAACGTTAGGTAAGATTAGCATTAGCATATGTCCCTACAGCTGCTGTTGCAAAGCTAATATGCAAAGAGGATGAGATGGTTTCCCAGAGCCAGCATACCATCCAGACAGCGATACTCGCAGCTGACCTTCAGGTATGAGTCCTGTGAAACAGCAAAACTAATGTTACCCACCTTTCTAGCAGAAACAGAGCAGCATCCATCTTCATGCCTTTTAGCTCTGAGGTCTCTCCCCCATTGAGAAACCTCAATGGAGGAGAGAGCAGCTGTTCGCCCTAGCCTGATCATATCCCTTCCTTTTTTTGTTTTGTTTGTCTCACCTTTTCCTCTGTGGCTTTTTCTCAGCCATCTCTCCCCCTTGATAATGCACTGTCCATAATGCACAAACACACCTCAGCATATTCTGCCGGATTTACCCTACCACTCCAACTGCCTTTCTCTTTTCCCACGGTCTTTCCCCTTGTTTCTGTGCAGTCCTCTGGGAGA
>CM048932.1:3235000-3357500 GCA_026686955.1 Epinephelus cyanopodus | reverse complement strand
CCAGTTGCAGTATGCTGCTTTTTTATGTGCTGCTGCCTCCATTGGCTGATCCTCTCTGCTGACGTAAGATATAAGTTATGAGTGAAAATATGCACCACACAGCCAGAAAAAGAACCTCTTAAGCAGGGCAAGTAAGAATTTAGATGGGGCAAGTAGATTTGAGAAGTACATGCCCGACAAGGGCAAGTAGGAAAAAACCTTAATGTCGGACCCTGCTACTACATTACAAGATATTTTTATATACTTAACAGGAGAGTGTTTTTTTTAACATGTTCAATAAATGCTGTTCCAAACATGTTCAATAAATGCTGTTCCAAATTCAAAGACATAATCGTGTAAATAATCGTGATTTCAATATTGACCAAAATAATCGTGATTATGATTTTTTCCATAATCGAGCAGCCCTAGTATCATTTCCGACAAGAATGGCTCACTGAATTTACGTGGCTGAGATATTGTAAAGAAAAGAAAGTGATGTCCTGCATGTACTGCTCTCAATGCGGTCCGAAATTTGTGGGGAAAACTAAATTCGCAGACTGCGCCACACACTTCAAACATGAAACGCTGGTTAAGCACAACAACAGCATCAGGCATAAATTATGAAGGGACAGATGCAATGATGGAGCAAAAGCGCCGCTGCACACATCATTTAAGAGGCAGGGTTGTCTGTGTTTATTGCTAAATTATCAGTAATGCAGTTAATATAGACAAAATTTTGAGTATGTTGTGTCATATAGATAGTGCTCCTAAATTTTGTGCTGGTGCTCCTAAAATTTTCATTAAGGAACACTGGTGCTCCTAGTAGAAAAAGTTAGTCTGGAGCCCTGGTTTCATGGATCACATAATTCACAGTTTGATAAGTTTTCAGTACAGGGAAAAAGTAGGAATGACAGAGAAATTTTGTTGATTTTTAAAGTTTTAAATGTATGAAAACTAACAATCTGGGCTTTTGGGTTTTTGTGCTTGCAGGAATTACTGTGTGATGAAAACATGTGAAAAGACTATGAACTGTGTAGTACTGTTAGACCGTTGAAAACAGTTTTCAGCATTTTTGTGTTCTACTCTATAAATACTAAGTTACTGTGCTACCGACATTAAAACTCATAGTGTCAGTGTCGTTTCTGTCACCCACTATGTGTCAGTGGTGAGTTTGCTAAGTCCAACAAGCTCTCTGAGCTCTATCAGTCAATAAATAAATGAAGAAACATCTCTGTTAAATGCCACAATCATATTAACACAAGCTAAACAGCCATCACAAACAGACCTTAAAGTCTTTATTGCCAAACCGGCTACCCTGCTTGCTGCTGTCGATGTATGCTTTATGCTAATGTTGGCTGCTGACAACAGTCTGTCTCTGTGCAGCAGTTCGTACTTCTGCTCTGAGGTTGTGTATGTTACAGGGTTAGCTGCTAAGGAGAGTCTGTAGTTGTGTAGTGGCTTATTCTTTGGCACGGTGTGTTTTTATCCACCACACTTTCTCCATCGCCCTCATCATTCACAGTCAAACCAAAGTGGCTCCAAACATCAGATCTGTAGGTTATCAAGGGGATCTTCTATTTCTGGTCTGGTAATGGGTTTACTCAGCATCTTGCAATGAGCTAGCTTAATGTAGCTGCCTCCCACTGTGTCTCAGTGGAGTAAAATGTCCTGGTTTTGGGGTGGGAAGGGCAGACAGCATGATGCCTGTTCCGTCCAGTGGGCTGCCTTGTTGAGAACATTATATTGAACAGTTTAAGCTGTAGATTTCCAAATGTAATAGTATAGTTAAAGGTATTGTTCAGTTCATAATGCGTACCGAACCAAAAGCCTTGCACCAAACAGTTCAAGTGTGTGTAGTGTTACACCCCTAGGAGCCATGACAGTAGACAAATATGGATGTTGCTGCCAAAAGCTACAAATTTTAAAACATGAATGCTTTACACACATCTTCCCATGCAGCAGCAAACAAGGTCTATACATCAGTACGTTTTCAAGGTGCACCCCCAAGATTAGTATCACTAATTCAGTATCTGACCAAATGATTCCCCTTCTGTTCCTGAGATAAGACATTGAATAATAGAACTTTTTAATGTCACAGTGAAGCTGACCTTGGACCATTTGGATAGAAAAGGACATGCATTCATTTTACATAATTATGTATTTGTGTAAAAATTTTATCATTAGCACATGATTTTTTGAGTTATGGCCAAAAAACATGTTTTGTGAGGTCACGGTGATGTTCTGAATTGTGACCACCAAATATGAATCAGTTCGTTCTTCAGTAC
This sequence comes from Epinephelus cyanopodus, assembly GCA_026686955.1. Classification (NCBI taxonomy): domain Eukaryota; kingdom Metazoa; phylum Chordata; class Actinopteri; order Perciformes; family Serranidae; genus Epinephelus; species Epinephelus cyanopodus. The sequence goes on along the minus strand of CM048932.1, from coordinate 3,355,236 downwards.
AAGTGGATGTTTGTGCCAAATTTAAAGAAATTTCCTCAAGGCGTTCTTGAGGTTTTTTTATTTATTTATTTATTTTTTACATGGGCCCTACTTTTGTTGTTTGTACCATCTGGTCAGTTGATTGTGTTGAGCATAGTAAGGCGCAGCACCACTTTGTGAAGTGTGTCTCTGACAGAGGTTTGTTGTCTCTCAGATACCAGGTGTTCACTCTACATTCAGACATGCAGACTCTGGATCAGAAGAAAGCCATGAAGCCCTCTCCACCTGGTGTCCGGAAGATAGTGAGTCTGATGATGACACTCCAATATATTTTTGTTATTCAAGGGAAGCAGACACCAACATCATTTTGACACCCCCCTAACTGCTTAACTGTCCTATTTCTCAATATTAGGCCTTATCAACTTTTATGAAACTGAGTGGCACATTTCAGCCACTATGCCCTTCTTTTTACCCTTCAGTATGGTTTGGTCTTTTTTTTTTTTTTTGACTTTCAGATTCTTTCAACCAACATTGCTGAGACAAGCATCACCATCAACGATGTGGTCTTTGTCATTGATTCAGGAAAGGTCAAAGAGGTAGAGTTACTGTTAAAAGAGTTGTATTTACAATACAAGAGTACCATGAAGCCAAAAGATACGTAGAATTTCACACGTGCTTAGTAATTAAATCTTAAATCTGTTTCCTTTTATAGAAGTCCTTTGATACACTCAGTCGTGTATCCATGTTAAAGAGAGTTTGGATCTCGAAAGCCAGTGCTCTGCAAAGGAAGGGAAGGTAACATTAACATTGTCCATCTTCCTGAGTTTTTAATCAAAAGATGTTAAATCTTACAATTCACCTGATATTTTATGATTGTTATGGAATGTAAAAAGCCTCTGCTGTTAATATCAGTTTTTATCCCCTGATATAAAGTTTGAATCATGAGTGACCCATCCACAGAGCTGGGCGATGCCAACCAGGGATATGCTTTCACCTCTTCAGTCGACTGAGGTTCAACAATATGCAGGAATTTCAGGTTCCACAGCTGCTACGGATGCCTCTGCAGGTAGTGACACACGCATGCACACAAAAAAAAAAAAAAAAAATCAATTTGTATCCTTCATCAAGCAAAGTCCTTTTTTATTTTCTTAAACACTGTCTGTACAGATTCACACAGGGTGATGATAAATCACTTCTACATTTTTAAATCATTTAATTGAACTTAAAATACCACAAAAAATATGAACCAAGAAAATCATATTGTTTTACAATGAAAAAAAGATTCAGGGATATGTTTTGTATCTTACAATCTTGTCTTGATGGATGTTTAAGGCTCTGATCACATAGAAAGAGTTTTGCAGGGTGCATACACAAGGCGCACTGCATTGCTTCCACACCTGTTGTTTTCTGTTGAGATGGTGGTGACTGCAGTTTAGTGTTGTGACGTTCACGAATGAACCGATTCTATTGAATGGCTCGTTAACATGAACAATGGGAACTGAGTCGCAGCTGGGAACCGTTCTTTTTTTATATATATATATATATATATATCACTGTGTGCTCCTCCTTTGCTCCTCCCCTGAGCAAAATTCATTGTAGCCTGCTTTGTTTTTTAATGTTTATTTGTAAGTGTTAAGGTCACGGTGTTGCATGAATAACAAGTCATGGTAGTTTTACACACATACAAACAATTTGTACAAAGGGTAAATCCAAAATAGTGATGTACTGTCAAAGCAGAGTGATATGGCACAACCTTGTGGAATATTTACAATGAATCCAGATCAGACTTTAAAATCTAGTCCACACATGTCAAATGAGGTTATAATCAATATTTCAGAATAATTCAAACTCAGATATTGGTGGGATATCTAATTTTGTATTATTTTGTTCCAAATCTCACCCCATCATACCTCCCAGTGATTATTTCCAAGATAAAATGAGTTAGCACCAGGCTGGCTTCTTAAAACTTAATAAATATAAAAATCATTCAAATGAGCCAGTTTTTTGAATGGCTCTTTGAAAGGAACGGCTCACCCAGATCCGGCTCCCCTCAAAGAGCCATAAATCACATCTCTACTGCAGTTTGTAAAGTTGTGTAGCTCTTGGTATCCAGCAGCTGATACCTCCAATTTCCTCTCCATTGTTTACCAGCTGTTAACTTCTTGTTGTGACCACAGAAAGCCTGCCTCTCAAATCATTCCACTGGACAATGGTTAAAAAAGCGGACATGATATGTCACATGTGTCTGCTCTGAGTTAAAGGGTCTTCAACTCGAGGAGTTCAGAGTGCTCCGCCTAAAATACCAGGCATCTAGAGCGCAGAAAGGGGAGGCGTGTAGCAACACAAAAACAGTAAGCACAAGGCAATTACTATTACAAATATAGCCACAAGCGGCAATACCAGGGTTCAAGCCAGTATAGAAATTTAGATCTTTAAAGCTAAGTAGAATAAAGAACTTTGGCAGTTAAGGACACCTGCATTAAAGATTACCAACACGTTTTCTGACAGACAGATGCTCATTCGTTAATGTCCAAATCTTTATTGGGCCACGTTCTTCTTTGGCAGCACTGTCGCTTCCTATTGGTCAACTGCAAAACATTTTGGGGACATGCATTAATGGCTTAATTAAAAAAAAGTCCACCAAGTTTGGGGATGTTTAGAAAAACCCACATTGATTTATGGCCAAATTTTGTGAAAGGCCATTGCACTTATTTAGAACTTGTGGTGCCCCCTATTGACCGATTCTAGAATAATACATGTGTTTCATCATCATTATTTAACATAGCCTGCAAGTTTTGCAATGATTGGACAATCAATTTTTGGGCCCATATTCACAAAGAATCCTGAGACTAAAAGTAACTCTTAGTGACGTCATTCTAAGAAAAATCTTAGAATTCCTTAAATTCTAAGATTTTTCTTAGAATTTTCCCTTGGTAAGATAAAAGTTATTCACAAAGCATCTTAAGCCTTAGGTCCTAAGCTCCTAAGGTGAAAAACTGTTAAGAGGAGGGAGGAGGACTTTTAAGAAGCCTAAGAGTGTCTTAAACAGAGAAGATGGCAAAAAGACAGAGAGGAAGGAGAGATATTCTCCGTATATTGAACGACAGTGATTTAATAAGAGGCTACCGGCTTGATCGTGCAGGGATAATGTTTGTGGTTGACTTCATCAGGGATGAGCTTACTTTTCCCACCCAGCGTAGTAACGCAATAATGCTCGCTTTGGATTGCAGCACGTACCAGCGCTTCTCACACTCATTGCTTGTGCGTAAAGGGAGAGGGAACGACGCATTGATTTGTCAGGCAAAGCGCTCCCAAGTCTGCTTCTTCCCTTGTGCTGTGATCCCGGGACCGAATTTCCCTCTTAAAACTCTGTTGTTCTTCTCCATGAGCTGTGCCAACAGCAGGCACTGCTCTTCTGTCCAGTTCGGCTTTCTTGTTCTTTTTTTCTCCATTTCATTTGTTGTTTTGGTCATTCTGCCCAATCAAACCGCTTTTTACAAGGAGGCCAGCAATCATAGTAATTGCTTGCTTGTCCTGGGGCAGCCCCGAGGTCTCCTCCAGGTTGGACACACCCGAAACACCTCCCAAGGGAGGCATCCGGGGAGCATCCTTACTAGATGCCCGAACCACCTCAACTGGCTCCTCTCGATGTGGAGGAGCAGTGGCTCTACTCCGAGTCTCTCCCGGATGTCCGAGCTCCTCACCCTATCTCTAAGGCGAAGCCCAGCCACCCTGCGGAAGAAACTCATTTCGGCCACTTGTACTCGCGATCTCATTCTTTCTACCCAGAGCTCATGACCATAGGTGAGGATTGGAATGTAGATCGACCGGTAAATCGAGAGCTTCACTTTCTGTCCCCTCTGAGCAAGGAGGGGACAGAAACTTTTATCTTAGTGAGGAGGTGTGGTTGACCCCATTGCTAGGTATGACGCAGTCTTTTAAAAAAAAAATTCCTTGCTAGGAATTTTTAGGCTAAGTTAGGAGCTCTCTGAGAGGACTCTGAGAATCTTTGTGAATACGGGCCCTGATTTTTAGTCTGATTTGTGTTATTGCATGCCCATTTTTTGTATTTGTGGTGCCCCCTACTGGTCAATTTGATGAAACTTTCAGGATATGCGCCTGGAACCTCTTAAGACATTGCTTCCAATGTGATGATTGGTCCAAATGTTGTGGAGTCATTTGCTTAGCCATGCCCCCTTTAAAGTTCATTGGTGAATATCTTCAAAAAGCAAAGAGATATCAATAACAGTTAAGGCGTTGGTGATAAAATTCTGAAAATAATCTCACATCATTCTGCTGATTTCAGGTATATTGTCAGATGTTTTGGTGACATTTGGTTGCCAAAAGAGTGTTTGTGGCAGTGATGGTTGTGTTTAGATGAAGACTTTTGGAGATATTGATGTTAATTGATTTTACATATTCTGAAAAATATAGAGTGACGGACTTCTGAATTGGCTATAGGTTGCATCGCAACAAAGTTTTGTCACCATTCAGTGTAGGGCTGTAGTCTCCTGGTCGACTAGTCGATTATTTGGTCGCTATGCTCTCGTCCGACCAAATTCTCATTGGTCGAATAATCGCTGTTACTTTCATAAGGAGAAAAGTGCTACATCAACAGCTTTCCAGGATTAATCCATTATTCCCTGCTGCGGGAGGACAGGCTAAGTTACTTGTGAAAACTGGGGTGTTGACAGAAAGTTGAACACGCTCAGCATCGCATTGAAGCAGACCTCCTGTCTGTTTATGCACGCTGAAACCATTTCCCTCAGTGGAAACAAAACTTGTATTTACTTGTATATCACAGATCAGAAACAATAAATTGTGAAGACAGTAAAGCCTCCACTAAAACAGCATTCTAAGTCGTGTGGATGATTTATCCTTCAGGGATTTATACCTCGGGATTTATCCCGGCTTCATATGAGCAGAGGAAATCTCCGCTCGTCGCTAGGCTAATTTATACAATGTAAAATGCCATAGGCTGGCGCTAATAACGTTAGCATGTTGTATTTGCTTGGAAAACATGTTTAGTATAAGACAGTTGTTTTGTCGGTGACTGTTGTGAGTTGTAGTGGAGCCAAATTATGCACCATTACCTTTGTTACATGTTGCTGTTGTCCCTGGCTTTATATGAGAAGAGGAAAAGATCGCTAGATGCTAGGCTAATTTATACAATGTAAAATGCCATAGACTTGTGCTAATAACGTTAGCATGTTGTATTGGTAGGGGAAATGTGTCCAGCTAAAGACAAGTGTTTGTCTGTCAGTTCTGCGATTTATAGTGAAGCTGATTTGTGTACTTGTGTTTGAAATTGTCTCTATTAAGCCATGTTTAATGTGTGTTTTGAATCAACTATAAAAATAAAGTTTGATTTGAACTAACGTTAAACTTTACAGCACTGACACTGCAAAGTAAAAATCATGCACCGATTCATTATTATAACTGTACTCCATTTGGAGGTGTAACTGCAGAATGGCACAGACATCACTGCAGAAGTAAAAATAACATGCAGATATTTTTTTTCCACGACGAGAGTTTAAATTCAGATTCATTATTATAACTGTACTCCAACTTTGGTGCACTGTTATGTGTTTAGTTAATATCCAGTTTTGAAATGAAGACCAAAAAGATCACATTCAAAGAAAATATGCTCTACTGTTTCAATGTCACTCGCACAAAATCCACACCAGTTCTTGTCCCAATTAAATCTTACATGTAGGAAGTTGTAAGATAGATAGATATCATTTAATCTTTTAAATGTCACCTCTTCAGCTTTATGTGGGATTGGATAAGATAGCCTAAATATATCTTCCTTATTTTTCTTGCCTCCACGTCATTGTAATCATGCAGCATATTTTCTTTTTAGCTGGTAAGGATAGTACTGTGTATTTAAAACATTTCTAATAAATTTATTAGAGAATTGTTCACTCAGCTGTTGGAATCTGTCCGCTAAAGCTTGCAGCCTCTGTTGCCGGTTCATTTCGGATGTTCGCTGTGGTTTCACCACCATGGTGCGGTAATGCACCATTAAGCTGGATGCTAGCCGCAGTTAAACAAGAAGAAGAAGAAGAATGGGTAGGCTAGACATTTTTGTGTTAACAGGGCATTTTTTAACGTTCTATGATGTACAAATCGTGTTAACAGGTCATTTTTTTTTACCGTCTTAAGATGTTCAAATTTGATGTGTTAATGCGAACGGGGGGGGGGGGGGGGGGGGCGTCATGTTAGAGATAAGTGAAAGATAACTTGCTAATTTGCTCAGTCAGATAGAAGATGTTGGAACCCCTTCACCTGACGATGCATTTCAAATTTAAAGTCAATCTGATATACGGTGCAAGGGCAGTGGCCTTTCAAATCCAAATTTTCCGTGACGATAAAGCCACAGTGTCTAGGAATTTTCCCATCTAACCTTGAAATTGTATATTATATTCAAATGGATAGCGCACTCTAGCACCTCACTTTTCCAAATGAGCATTGCAACTACGACAGCTGCTGTGTACCACAAAGCTATAATAAGATTAATGAAACCATGTCATTTGATACTTCATGGAGTATTCATTCAGGCTCCTACACAGACACACACGACGTGAGTTGACACACCCCCTCCTCACCATGCTGGCTGTGTTTACAACGTAGGACTGTTTGGGCGGGTGTATATCGAAACAAACCAATAACATCTTGTCTTTTAACAACTGACAAGTGGCTCAACCTCACACACCTCATCCCTCTCCTCGCAGCACTGCACCACTGACAGCGGCACTGGCCTGTAATTGCATTGGCCTGGCCTACCTGTTGGGGAAAAAAATGACAGGCAGGCCAGCAGGCCAATCACAGCATCCCTTTTAAAACCTTTCTCCTTCCTTCCACCTGGGAAAGGCTACCACGATGTTAACCCTCGTTTTTTGAATTCACTGGTCACGTTGCCTTTTTGATTCCCTTTTGTGCTTTCTTGGCGACGAGGATTCTGTCTCCCATGATGCTGCATATGCATGATCCTGCTCAAAGAGTGGGACTTTGTTATGCTGCAGTAGTGCAGGCTTTCAAATTTGCCGGGGTAGTAAAGAAGCACCTCTTGCTCCTCTCCTTCGGCTTCTCAGTCACACAGCACTGGCCTGGCTCTCAACGAAAACGCCAAAGGCGGGGCATTCCCTGGTAGGGCTATATGTCCCTTGCTGGTAGATTTATTCTCAAGATGGCGGAACGTTATGGAACCCCCCAAACGACTTACCTGCCCAATGTGCAAACAAATTCGAAATTCTCCTTTTATGAACATAAGTCAGATTTTTGGTGACGGTAATAATACACCAATGATGACATATATATATATGAATGCAGACATCACTTTTTGCCAATAAACAACTGAAAATGCTACACAATATCCCTTTAATTATAGCGCCCCCATCTGGCCTATTGGCATTTTCATATTCTGAGCATCATGTGCACACAACTGTCAATCATTGGTGAAAATTTCATGTCTCTATGACGTACCATCCCACGGGAATTTGCGAAAAAATTTCTGAATAACAGTAATGATAATAATAACAATAATAATACAACAGCACAAAAACAAAAGGGTTTCAACCCTTTGGGCTTGAACCCCTAAAGAGCTGCCTCTAGCTGCTAAAACTTAGCTGCACACTTTGTGTGTGATTGCGACCTAAGTAGGTAAGAACAAATAATTAAACAGCTTGAACAGTGTGGTAGGTTCAGAAAATTTTGTCACTGTACTGTAATGCAGCCTTTAAAACTAGAAAAAGAAAACAGCACCATATTACAATATCCAAAATTGGCATAGTGCTTCGCACAATACCATCATATACTGCATACCCCAGTGAAATTTTAGGAAGGCATGAAGTAATGAAAATTTAGATACAGCCCAAGCCTAACGTGAACCTATCCTTCCAAACATTTTTTGAAGGCATGTTGCTGTGGAACAGCGAGTTAAGTCCTCTTGAGATGGAAGAAAGCATAGCCCGTGGTTCTTTCCCTTGATTTAGTTCAAGTAGGTGGCACTGTTTGCCTTTGTAGCCTCCCATAGCTTCTACTCTAAAGAGGCGAGAAGGGGGTAAGCCTACCCAAAAACAATGTCATTCAATTTTTCAAAAGTTTCATGACTTGCCTTGGAGATTGTTTTTTTGTATGCAATAGCTAACAGATTGTGATACTCTAGTTATCAATTTTAAAGATCAGCACAGAGCAGACCACAGAAAAGTCAGTTATAACACAGTATTCTCTTTATGCATGACACATCGGATTAGTGGAGCTCAGTAATCCTGTGCATTATTACCTAATTCATTTTGCAATTTTTTTTTTTACATTTCATGTTTTATTATGCATGATGGTGCACACATGCCTGTATCATTTTTTTTACAATTACAATTTACAATTTACAACATATCTACCTCGCATGAAATTCAGCACACAACACACAAAGAACAATGGATGCTATCACTGTCAGAGTACTATGTGAGGATTTTTATATAATTAAGTAAATCTTGATGAGCACCAACACAGTGCTGCTTATATGCTGATAATATGTTATGTTGTGTATGTAAGGAACTGTGTCTGCAAACCAAACTGCTGGCCCCCTCGTCCTGTCCAGTAGCTGAGTTCCTATCCAAAGCTCCACAACCTCCTGCTGGACATGCCATCAGGAGTGCTGTGCAGATGCTAAAGGTAACAAATACTAACAAATACTTCATAATACTTCACTTAATTCTGATGTCAGACTCAGGCCACTATACACACAGACAAGCTCCGACATGAACACCTACACATCCACATACAGTTCCCAGCAATTCCAGCAACTCAAAGTCATTGAGTTTGTATTGATTCCCACTAACTTTCTCTTCAGACAATAGATGCTATGAACCAGTATGAAGACCTGACAGATCTGGGCTATCACCTGGCTGACCTGCCTGTGGAGCCCCACCTGGGCAAGATGGTGCTGTGTGCTGTGGTGCTCAAGTGTTTGGACCCCATTCTAACCATTGCCTGTACACTGGCCTATCGCGACCCCTTCGTCCTTCCTGCCCAAGGCTCTCAGAAAAAAGCTGCTCTACTCTGCCGCAAATGGTTTACCTCTAACACCCTCAGTGACCACATGGCCCTGCTGAGAGCCTTCCAGGTGGGGGTCAGGGAGTGTATTATAAGAAGAGCTTAATTTGAGTGGAGATGTAAGGCATTGCTCCTTACTTTGACCCCAAGTGATCACAATAAATCAAAGAGCTCACAAAATTGCTGTCAAGTTAGGAAAGAAGAAAAGACATGTATCCACTCACCAAGGTCATTTTAAAAGATGTCTTTGTCTTAACAACTTGACATCACCAAAAAAATGCACCTCTTTTTGTGTTTATGACAAGTTGATTAATGATTATTATAATTAGTTGTTATGACACAGACATCTTCTGGTAATGTCACTTCGATTAATGTAAAGTTGTCATAATAAAGACAGCTCAAACAGTGTCAACTTGTCATTACAAAAACCGAATGACACTTAATGACATAAACATTTAAAACTGAGTGGCAAGTGGCACCTTGTATGGTAGCCTCGGCCACCAGTGTATGAATGTGTGTGTGAATGGGTGAATGTGACTCGTAGTGTAAAAAGCTTTTTGAGTGGTCACTAGATGACTAGAAAGGTGCTATACAAATGCAGGTCCATTTACCATTATGACATGTACATTATGTTCATGACAGGTTCTCGACCGTATCATGTCATAGTTATGACAGTGTCATGTCACTCTTATGTAGATACCTTCAAGTAAAGTGTTGTCAATCAGACTTACCTGTTGGGAGATAGCAGAGAAAATTCAGGAGCTTGTTTAGGAAGTCACATCATCATGAATATCACTGTTTTTTCCAAGTAGTTGTTTGAAGCTGCTTTGATTTATTCATTCCCTTCCCTTTTGAACAGAATGTATAGAAGTTCTCAGGAACACCGCTCAGCCTTGCAGACAATTTTTTCCAGTGGCCACTTGCAGTATTGCAGCAAAATCCCCTGCAGCCCAAAAGCATTTTCCCGTACACCACCGCTGTAAAAGAGACACAGTGTCCAAAATAAACTTTTTGACTGGCCAAGGGGCTGGTAGATGAAAAAATCAATCAGCCAAGATAATAAATTGCCTTTCTTCGTCACATATACATTTGTTAAAATGCATTTCATTGAGATAACAAGGTATTATGTTGAATACAGACTTAAAGAAGAGGCCAGAGCAAAACAACTCATCACCATAGCCTCAGTATGTGAATAAGTTATCTCTGCTAAGAAGTCTAGGACTTAAATTGTGAAAATTAAGAAAGGAAGGATTGAGGTTGTAATCCATTGACTATATGCGAGGCAATAGTTTGCTGTCTTATGCTGGGCTTACACCAAACGATTTTCACAGTCCCAGACTAAAAAGTGACAGTCTTGAGGAGTCTAACTGGAGTCTCGGCGCGCTCCCGTCATCTCGATCGTTAAGTTTAAGGTGGTAATCAGCAGTCAGCGACCGCGTTTCATACCAGTCTTTCCCTAGTCTTGGGCTTGCGATCATATCAAACGTGTTTAATATTATCGCCAGTCGCAGTGACGGAACACAATCAACAACCAATAGACTAGTCTGGGACTAAAAACTCTAAACACTAGTCTTTAGATGTGAGCTGATAGTCTTTTAGAGTCTTTTCTAAATCTTGTCAAAGTCTTCTGGTGTGTGGGTAGCATTAGTTAAGTTTTTTTTTTTCTTTTTTTGAAATCACATGTCTGTATTGGTACAAACATATACCCGCCAGTGTGGTGATTCGCCTTTGGAGATGTACTTGCTAAAAGGAAAATCTACCCACATTTGGTGCTTGGTGGGTGTTCATTTTGGATCATGAAGAGACTCTGCAAAACTTTTGTCAGGACACTTTAAACTGCAAGTATATCAATTATGACTCTTTCTGTTATGAATTTTTGATCCATTGAGGTTTTAAATTTGTAAAACTTTCCATGAGCCAAGACAAGCATTTTTAAAAATCCATGACGTCATCACAATGTAAAGTCTCTGAGTTGAGGGGGAACCTGCAGGAGGGGCCAGCGGGAGAAACACTACTGTGCATCTTCAGTAGCCTGCATACTGTGGAAGGAAACCAGGATGCTAGAAACTTTTTTTGGTGTATGTGCCGGGCGAGCAACTCTATCTGAGCGTCTGGTGTCTAGGCATTATTATAAATCTATGCGTCAAATAGTAATTAATTTGGACAAACCAATCAAAACCAATAAAACAATAGGAAGGAATTTTCATGTCCTGATTTTAAAGAATTTTATTTTTATCAATGTAATGTGTGACAGTTTATCATGTCAGCAAGTGTAGGATGTTTTCCTTCATGTTGTCCTGTTTGCTGTCAGGCATGGCAGAAGGCCCGCAGTGACGGCTGGGAGAGAACCTTCTGTGAGAAGAACTTCCTGTCCCAGGCCACCATGGACATGATACTTGGCATGCGGACACAGCTGCTTGGGCAGCTCCGTGCTATTGGTCAGTTCCACTTTGATTTCCTTTATACTGTATTGTACACCCCCCAAATGTGTGTAGTATGACGTAATGTTACCACACTGCCTGTTATCTTTTATTGGTCTTTTGGTTTTCTTAGTGTCATTAATATATTAATATTAAAGCTGCAACAAAGTCCAACAGTCCCTCACAATAAATAAGTCCTGTTATATTAAATATGGAAATGTGGAAATGGCTGAAATTGGATTGGATTGGATCCAGAAGAAAACATCTGATCAGGACGTTTTTAATTTGAATAGTTTTTGGTGAATGAATGAATGAATAAACATTCAAAATGGCCTGTCTGTCCCCCAGGTTTTGTGCGAGCCCGTGGGGGCAGTGATATCCGTGATGTGAATCTGAACTCTGAAAACTGGGCTGTGGTGAAAGCAGCCCTGGTGGCTGGCATGTATCCAAATCTGGTCCATGTCAACCAGGAGTCCTCCTTGCTCTCTAGTAACAGGGAGAAGAAGGTCCACTTTCATCCCACATCAATCCTGACCCATTTCAAGGAGGTAGGACAACAATTCACGTCATGTCTATATTGGGGTCTAATCACTGGTGATCTTAACTTGCGTTTTGTTCACTGAGCACTGCCCAGAATGCTCCTTTTACAGGCCCTGCAGGATCCATGTCTCAGTTATCACACATATTATGAACCCACATGTTGAAAAATCTTTTTCTGCCCTGATTGAAAGGACACAAATATAAGCATTTCAGCAAATATGTTTCATGTCCTTAGCTTTTTGAAAAATACAATTAGTTTTAAGTTTTTTTCACCTCCCACATGGAGAAAGAGAGGTGGGTGAAGTCACACAGAAAGCGATTTACCAGCTGGAGGTGGCTTTGCTTGTTGTTTTTACGTTGCTACATGCCTCACATTTTTTGTACCCTAGGCGCCTGGCGTTTTTTCCCAGAGCACTCTGAACTCCTCGAGTTTGAAAACTTCAAAAGTCATAAAACTTCCAGATAAACCAGAGATATTGGATCAAGGAGATACCCCACCATAGGCTTATCCAATTTTATGAAAACGGTTACTCTTCCTGTCCCCTAAGTGGGCGTGGTTAGCTCTCCCTCCAATCAGAGCCTTTTCTCCCTCAACCCCCCTCCCCACCACCTCGTGTTGAACAGAGGATGTGTGGATGTCTGTGTAAATGGGAATGAAAATACATTCTTCCTATTATTGCAGCCTATTGCTGCACAAAGCTTGGGCATTTTTTATTTATTACTAGCAGTAAATAACTTTTTGTAAGCTCACTGTGATTTTGTGCCTGATTTTGCTGCCTGTTTATCAAGATCACAAGATCTTGCGAGAACTTGTTTTCTGAGACGGACAGGGCTTAAACAAAGTTAACTTTCTCTTGATCTGTGCGGATGAAAAATGCAACTTTAATATCAGAATGTTGGTCAGATGTGTGGCTTGTGGAAAATGAACCCAATATTTATGTTAGTGATTAGAGGGCGAAAGAATTGACCAAAAATTGTGATCACGTTCATTTTCCTCATTGACGACAATACATTCAGAGCTGCCGCAAGTCTCCTGCGGGGGCATGGCACTGATGTCTCTGAATCAGGAAGTGAGCTGAGTGGGGTATCTCGATTTATCCAGTATCTCTAGATAAACTTATGTCATCTCCGCTTTTTCCCCATTGTCCAATCGGATGATTTGAGAGGCAACCCTTCTGTGGTGGTCACAACAACAAGTTTACAGTTGGTAAACAATGTGGTTAGTATTAATTTTTGTTAGGCTTGGCCTGACGATAGACAGCAGGTTGACAGACTGCCCCGGAGTCATCCTAAAATATGCCTGGAAATGGCCATCAAACCCTCAACCAGAACCAGAGCAATAGCAAAAGCAACAATAGCAATTACGCTAAAAAAGTGTAGCAAGTGTTTTTCTTTACCAGTGATACTCAATTTAGAAAAAAAAAAACAGGCAGTGTGGTGCCCCTCGTGATTTGCAACTTCCAAAATGCTTTCTTAGGCTGCCTTTACACTACCATGTCTTGATGCCCAGTTCAGATTTGTTGCCTATATCCGATTTTTCCTGACTGCTGTATACATATTCTATTGACCTTATTTTTCACAGAGACACGGAGGCAAAACAGAACACAGCCAGCTTCTGTTTTTTTTGTGCAACACTTCCGGTCCAGCACTCTTGACTACTGTGTAAATGTCCCACGGTATTTGCTACAGTGACATTACTGCACGCATGGAAATTTTTACATTACTGAAAGCAATTTTAAGGACTAACTTTAAATATTTGAAGTTAATCGATAAAGAATAAATCACCTGGAAAGCTGGCGCTGCTCCGCATAATTTAAAAGGTAACTTAGCCTACACAGCGCGGTGGAAATGTCCGTGCAGCTGCAGACAGGTGAGGCTGGATGATTCAATCAATCAATCAATTTTATTTATAAAGCCCAATATCACAAATACAATTTGCCTCACAGGGCTTTACAGCATACGACATCCCTCTGTCCTTAAGACCCTCACAGCAGATAAGGAAAAACTCCCCCAAAAAAACCCTTTACCGGGGAAAAAAAATGGTAGAAACCTCAGGAAGAGCAACTGAGGAGGGATCCCTCTTCCAGGACGGACAGACGTGCAATAGATGCCGTACAGAACAGATCAGCATAACAAATTAACAGTAATCTGTATGACACAATACAGTAATCTGTATGACATCCTCGGTAATGACAGTAGCTTACAACAACATTCATGAAAGTAATAATATTGTCGTTGTAGTTCTTGCTACTGTGGTACAATATGTACTATATGATTGATAGGTACATGCTGATTCGAGTGCTATCAGAGCCGATCCACGCATCACTATGGCTTAATAATCAACTTAGTCAATAAAAACAACCAGTCCTGTGTTAGGAGTGTGTCGCTGACAGAAAAAAAGAAAGAAAAATAAAAAAAAGATGGAAAAGCAGCGTACACCTCCCTTATTTCTCACAGTTGAGCACAAGTTTGGCTGGCAAGCAGAAGCACCGTCTGTGTGTCTGTGTGCTGAGGGTGCGAGCCGCAGCTTCAGCTGCTCAGGTAGAGAGGCTGCGTAGCCCAGTGGGTTTTTTCGCTGATTCAGTTCTACAGGTTCTCTGCTGGTACACTAGAGACGGGGATCAAGCAGTTTGTCTTACTCGGGATAGACTGTGCTTTTTTTGGTTCATAGTTTTTGATTAATGTGCGATTTATTCGGACCTATTGGCAAATATCTGATTCATATCCGATATATTTCCACATATGTAGGAGGCCCGAATCTGATCTGACAATATCCGATATCATGCATTTTTTTCCTGTTTACACATTCATGTTACAGATCTGATCTGTGCCACTTGAGAGGAGAAAATCAGAATTGGGTCACTTGAACCATGTAGTGTAAAGTAGGCTTTAGTGAGCCATAGAAGAGAGAGCCACATGTACACATATATCCCCTGCAAGGGGATTTTCCCCACAGCCCCTGTACACAGCACTGACAGGCTGATATACAACCATTTTCCATCAATAAATTCCATAGACTCCCAAGCAAGAGCTGGTACTGAGGTACTGAAATAGTTGGAGAGTTCTAATATAACTGTCTGAGTGCAGTCTATTTTAACAAATCCATCCATCAGTTACCTATACCGGCATCGTTGAGAGTATGGAGGGCAAGGGTAAGAAACCCCTAGGAAAAAACATGACAAGCTGCCTGGTTCTAAGCTCCTAGGCAGCTTCCAGCAAATCCCACTGACCAAGGCTGTGTTCTGCTCCTCTGTTAAAGGACGGGAGGTTGGTAGGGTGTGTCAGCTTTCCTCCAGAGTCCACACACCCCTGGATATGGAGCTATGCATTTCATCATTTTTTTCTGTAGGGTTTTCATACCCCTACCTTCCGGACAGGTACAGTAGACTTGTCCCTAGACCTGGTAACATCAATAAAGTAGGGGGGATTGATACTGAGAATCAAGAGAGTAGGCTGTAGGATTTTTAAGAGGAATTAACAGATCAAATAAGGCAGCTGGGGTGGTCAGTAGGGCTGTCGGAACGAAGTTTGCTATTCAAAAACAATTCAAATTATTGTAAAAATAAGCATATTCGAAGTTGGAACCTAAGGTTAGAATATTTGACTTCCAATACAACACAAACCAACGTCGTGCATTGTGATGTTAGGCGTGAAGTGATGTATGTTGTTTACAAGATGGCGGAAAGCAGCGCAGAGATAGAGAAGATCCAAACTCCGTGTGGAAACCGTTTGGATTTCCTTCAAAGAACGGGAAGATAACATCCAGGGAAACCGCGATATGCAAACTATGCAAGGCATTGTTGAAATGTCACTCAACTACGAGCAACTGAACGCACACCTCCATTCACTGCATTACAACGAGTATGGAGCTATGTTAATGGAGGACACAGAGCCCCGGAGAAAGCAGTCAAGAATGACCTCATTTTTGCCTCCCTCCTCATCTTGAGCCCTGCCAGCTGCTCGTCAGGACATGATAACACACAAGCAGACACAATTCATCTGCAAAGACATGAGGCCAATCAACATCATGCGGGGGGAGGATTTAAGGAGCTCCTCTGCGAAATTGAGCCAAGGTACACTATTCCCTCTCGTGCGACCATTACCAACAAAATAGCGAAGCTCTATGATACCACTAAAGACAACATCAACAAGCTGGTATTTATGTGTGTATAATGAGCTAAAAAAAAACATTAGAGGAGAGAGAGAAGATTGACAGCCCTAGTGTTCAGGGACAACCAGAGGCTATGAGAAGAGCTTTATTCTTGTTTCATTGTAAATCATTTTTATGAATATTACCTGCAATTGTCACTGGACTTTATTGGAGTAAGTATTGCATACAAATAAACAGTGTTTTTCTAACCCATGGATATGAGCTAAAGTCACCTCTGTTTGCCCAGCACCACCGGCTACATTAAGTGGACACTTACCTTTTTTAAGGTTGTATACTAGTTGTTTATAGGGATGGACCAATCAGATGTCAAAGATCAATATCTGGGCTGATGAAATCATTAACTCATTAGGAGTGAGTTTTATTGAGCTATATATAGCCCTACCCAGTCGTTAATCTGTCAGCTATCTCGCAGGTAATTTTACCTGTGGCTGAGCTACACCCGCCGCAAAACACCATGCCCCATAAAAGACAGCAAATACAGTATAAGCTTATAAGTTATGACTAGTTGTTTCATATCTGTTAGGTGTGAGAATCCCCTGCATTTTTATCAGAGGAAAGACAGACAGCCTTGGACAGCTGATGACAACCACACTCACCACACCACAGCAAGCACAACAAAAGCTCGACTGGCTCTATATCAGGTCATTGATCTTCAGACACCCTCACCTGGGCGACCCCAAGCAGCATGCTATACCAAGTGTCCCCCCTTTTGATCCACAGCCACCTAGAAGTGCGCTCTACAACTTCACTGATGTTCTTAGTGGCAGATCTCCACAAACTTCTGGTATTTTGCCATCTTACGCCCGTGGGCCTCCTCAATTCAGTCTTCCCAGGGGACTGTGAGTTCCAGAAGCACTACTTGCTTCGATGAGTCAGATGTTAAAACCAAGTCCGGCCTGAGTGTTGTTGTGGCAATGTGCTCTGGAAATTGCTACTGTCTCCAAAAGTCCACCTACAGCTGCCAGTCATGAGCTGAGACTAGTAAGCCTGTTGCGGTCTTTAGCTGGTCTGGAGGCCGCTCTCCTGCCCAGACAAAGGCAATGCTGCGCCTTGCTGGAAGCTGGTGTTTGGCCTGCTGGATCACTGTGCAGATGGCATCAGCAACTGCCTTCAAGACCTGGTTGTGGCGCCATATATACCTCCCCTCTCCCAGGGCTTTAGGGCAGAAGCTCAATATATGCTAAAGGGAACCTCTTGTCTGACACAGTGGGCATGCTGGGGTTTCTGCAAGACCCCAAATGTGCAGGTTAGATGGGCTTGAAAGGACATCATACACCGACTGCATCAGAAATCGGAGTCTTGTTGGTTCCCACCCCCAGATCTCTGTCCAGGTGATCTTCCATGCCGATGCCTGACCCCAGTTCATCCAGGCTCCTTGCTGACGCATGGCCACTGTCCTGCTGCGGTGCTCCTCCTCCACCTCTGCCCGGATCTCTCCCTGAATCAGCTGCCTCCTCTTTCTCCCCTGAGGTTTGTCAAAGCGTGGTCTTGAATGTGTCCCCAGCCCTGCTCGTCTGACTGCCACAGAGCCCACCAAGACATTGTGCCTCAGCCTGGCTTCTGCTCACTCAGCTGCCTCCTGAGCTCGCCATTTCCCACCAGTCATCACAGCAATGCTGGCAGAGGAAACCCTGGTGTCCGCTGAGTCTCTGTAAAGTAGCACCTCCCTGGATCTGGTGACCTTAAGCTCTTCTGTTAGGCTGGTGAAGGAAAGCTGGAGCTTGTTGGTGTGCCCGTAAAGGGAAATTCTGCTGAGGCTCTTTGGCCGGCCGAGCCATCTCCAAAGGAACTGGCTGATGCTTCTCTTGAAGCCTTCTACGATGGATGTTGGGACGTTGTAGATCATCAGTGGCCAAGGAAGTCTAGGCAGGATCCCATGCTAATAGATCCATGCCTTGAACTTCCCCGGGAGAGCTGACTTATCCACTGCCAGCCAGGTCATCAGTTCCTTGTGAGTGGACTGGACCGCTGCTGTGTCTCTGTGTCCTATCAAAGATCTTCCCCAGACTTTTCACAGGCTTCTTGGTCACTGATGGGGTTGGGGCTCCGTCCACTTGAAAGCGATATTTGACCTACACCTTCCCCTTTCTCAAGACCAGGGATCTGGATTTTGCCGGCTTAAAGGACATCCTTGCCCACGTGAAGAGCTTCTCCAATCCACGAAGGGGCCAACAGCATCCTGCCACTGATGTAGATGTGACCATTAAATCGCCCATAAACGCCCAGATCGGGGGTTGGCGGATGACAGATTTGGACAGCGGTCATCGACATTCCACCTCAACTGCCTTGACAAGCATGTTCATTGCTAGGGCAAACAATACCACTGATATGGTGCAACCAGTGATAATGCCTTTCTCCAGACGATGCCATGCAGATGTCACTTTCCCAGAGGTGAATCTTAAACTAAAGTTGCCATAGTAGTCCCCAATAAGCTCACAGATCTTCCCTGGTACATGGTGTGCTGCCAATATTTTTGTCACCATCTTATGTGGAGTAGATCGTTAAGCGTTGGTGAGGTCAAGCTACAAGGCTGACAGATCTCCTCGGTTCTCCTTTGGATCAGCTGGATGACCACTCCTGTGTGCTCTACACAGCCTGGCACGCCTGGAACCCCACCCTTCTGCACTGCAGTGTCAATGTAGGAATTCCTGAGGAGGTACTCTGTGAGCCGGTTGGCAAGAATCTTGAAAAAGATCTTTCCTTCCACACTAAGCACGAGATAAAAAATAAACACTCAACAGAATACAGGTCACTCAGGTAACTCAAGCAAGGCCTACACCGAAGCAAGAGACCCAGGAGAATACTCTCTTAAAGGGACATAGAAATTCCCTTGATACAGCGACAAGGCCAAAAGGTTAAAGGGTTTGTTCTTTTATACTAGGGCTTTAGTCAAAGAAAATCTTGGTCGACTAAAGTTGTGCATAATCTTCAACTAATCGATTAGTCATGGGAAAAAAAAGCATGCTAGTTTTACGTCTGCAGTGGTGTGTCTATGTCACTCTGCAGTTATACCTCTAAAACGCTATTTGGTGGTGGAGGACTCTGTTAAGTGCTGTAAAGTTTAGTTGATTCAAAACACACATTAAATATGGCTTAATAGAGACAATTTCAAACACAAGTACGCAAATTGACTTCACTATAAATCGCAGAATTGACAGACAAACACTTGGCTTTATCTGGACACATTTCCCCTACCAACACAATAAAGTAAAGTAAATAAACTTAAACTTGAACTTAAACTTAAATAAACTTAAAACTTAAAACAACATGCTAACGTTACTAGCACAAGTCTATGGCATTTTACATTGTATAAATTAGCCTAGTGTCTAGCAATTTTTCCCTCTTCTCATATAAAACCAGGGACGACAGCAACATTTAAAGGAGCTATATGTAAAAAATCTAAAGCAAATAGTCGTAAAATCATCCTAATATGTCACAGAGACTAAGGAATAATGTTGATATAACATACTGATCTCACCGACAACAATAGTACAGCCAGAATATTCGCATTTAAAAAAAAAAAAAATTTGGTCCGCAAATCATGTTTATGTTTTGAATTTGTGATTTGGCCTGTTGCGCCACCCACCGCCTTCTATCAGTCACACAGTCAGTAGAGTCTCAGCATCAGTTACAGTTACGACTGAGCTACAGCAGCACAGCAAACAGCATTAGCAGTGTCCCGGTACATAGCATTAGCAGCTGGCTCCTCCTCAGTTGTATCCCGGCAGCAGCATTAGCAGCAGAGAAACCAGACTTGCTCGAACGGTCCGCTGGAAAACCAAAGATCGGTCTCCAGCGTGCCGCTGTCCAGCAACCTCGAATCTGTAGGGGAGGGGGGTGGACACAACTCGCGGCAGTATTTTGAATTTGAGTTCAGGAACTGCGCTTTAACAAAGGTAACCGCACATGGTTTGGCTCCATTACAACTCACAAGATTCACCGACAAAACAACTGTCTTATACTAAACACGTTTTCCAAGCAAATACAACATGCTAATGTTATTAGTGCCATTTTCCATTGTATACATTAGCCTAGCGACGAACAGAGATTTCCTCTGTTCATATGAAGCCAGGATAAATCCCTACAGGATATATCACACACAAGACTTAAAATCCTATTTTAGTGGAGCCTTTACTGTCTTCACAATTTATTGTTTCTTATCTGTGAAATACAAGAAAATAAAAGCTTCCACTGAGGAAAATGGTGTCAGAAATTGATAGGAGGCCTGCGTCACCGCAACGCTGAGTGTTAGGGTGGGCGAGTGTAACGTTACAAATGCAATCCTGGAGTTTTAAAACTCAACCGGAGTCAAAGATGACTGATGTGTTTTAGAATGAGGTTACAGTGCAAACGTTAGATAGTAATGTTAACGTTACTAGTAAGTGGAAACGCACAAGGAAGATAACATTAATGTTTCAGAGGCTACGCTACAGTAGGCTAACGTTAGCCAGTAGCAACTGTATGCTGTGTTGTCATATATAACATTATGAACTGAACTGAACTTCTTTGTCATTTTTATGCGCAGCACAAAAAACGACCTGACATTTCACATACCCCAAGCAAAACAGAAACAAAACATTTAAAAACAATTGTTGTGTAACATACAAGAAAGCACGCATAGTGCAATAGGTCTATGGATAGGCTGTAATATCTTAGGTTCAGCAGGCTGGTATTCAAAGACAACACTGGAGATCAATGGAGTAAGGTGCAGACGAGTTTAATGTGTTCACATGCTTCAATACATACATCTCAATGAGTCAGGCTCCGGAGCAAGACTGAAGACTCTCTACAGAACACTTTCTTTTATGCTGGTGGAGACCCGAAAGAGTCTCCACCTTTTTACCTTAAGCCTTCCCATTTCGGCTGAATTCTATTGGTGGAAAACGTTTCCTTTTTTGTCCGTTTCTGCCCTTACCATAATCTAATCGTGGCAACACCCCTGGCTTTTGTCCAGAGCTGACCTCAGGGCCCTGGAAAGTCCCGGACTTTCCCACCAGTAGAGTTGAAATGTGTTACACTTTATTTTTTAAAAATATGTCAACTTAGGGGATTTTCTTCATAAAATCCCCTGTGCTCTTATGCAGTACAGACCTTAGATTGTGTGTGTGTCTATTGTTACATTTTCAGGTGGTGCATAGTGTTTTATGTGTGTGGGCTTTAAACCATACAAGGTGTGATGTGTTTTTAATCATGTGTGTGGTTACAACAGTGATTCACCTTACATGGTTACATAAGATATCACATAGCTTAATCATTAGACATACTCAGTTTATGCAGAATAAAGTGTTTATCTGATCATTACATGATTTTCTCTTAAACTTAATCAATCTATGCAGAGTAAAGACCTTTTGCCTGATCATAAAATCATAAAATCTTACACTTACAGAACTGAGGGGACCTTAAAACATCACAGCACCATGAATTGTTTGTGTAGACACCACAGAGCTTACCAGATGATGCAGCCTCCCTGTCTGCTCTATGTAGTGTTAGCCTCCTTAGCTCAACACTGGTGTTTTATATGTTAGCATTCATCCATGTCTCAGTGAACACAAGGACACAGCAGTTCCTCACTCCTCAGTGAATGGATCTCCACAGTTGGATGAGGGCGAGCGTCAGGACACAGGCCAACATCTGAGCTGCAGTATTCACCACAATGGGAAGTGCATTGGAAGTACCAAAGCCTGAATGCATTTATTGCAACAAGTCACACCCACTTTGACTAATCATCACTAAACTTTATGGCTGGCCTCAGGACTGAACCCACACCATGCTCACCAAATTTTGTACAAATCCAATCAGCTTCTACGAAATGTGATATTTCTGGGTTAACAGCGTCCACTAGTCACCAATTTGCGCCAGTTTTGGCACCAAGACTCTGACTGACCTCTGGAACAAGTGTGCTAAGTGTCATTTTGATAGCATTTAGTCTGACAAAAATCTATGAAAAATATGCAACAATATGTGTAATATGTGTATGTGTAGCTAGCAAAAAGATTTTGTCATTGATAATTGATTTAAACGCCCATTTTGACCACTCATGACCACCTTCAGTATATGGCCTCAGGAATGACCCTACTTAATACCCACCAAATTTCATAAAAATTGGTGTAGCCATTTAGGAGATATAAACTTCCCATGTAAAGATAAGGAACAGTTTGCGTTTTCATAGCTAGCTACAAAAATTTGTTTGTCAGTAATTCGCAGATTTTTTGATTGGGCAAAATTCTTTGATAACTTTGGATCAGGTCCATCTTGTGAGTGTAGGTGCCAAGTTTCATGCAGTTTGGACAAAATCTCTAGGAGGAGTTTGAAAAAGTAGGCTTTGCAGTTTTTGCAGTTTTTGGCGGGCAGAAAGTTAGCTGGAAGTGGGTGGGGCCATGGCCACATGATGCAGCTCCATTCAGGGAATCCATGGATATAAGGATTTTGAATGTGCGACATACCGTGTGGGAGTTACATGCCAAAACGTGTTGGCCTTGATTGTAGCGCCCCCTGTAGGTGCACATATGTAATTTTTGCCACTGAGGTCCCTGCAGGGGTCTGGACCAACCCTCCAAATTGCACCGCCCTCCCTTGCACGGTGTACCCTGCAGCATCACTTTTACTTACAGAAAAATAATAAGATGTATAATAATAATAATAAAAACCTGAACAAAAACAATAGGGTTCCCAGCACTGCTGGTCCTGTGAAACGTCCCCCCGGGCTTGGACCCCTAATAAAATAGAAGAAAAAAATAAATAAAACATTAAGAAACAGGTTAGCCTGAGTGTCAGACTGAAGCTCGCAGAACCTTCAGTCTGACATGGCCTCAATTGAAGGCAATTTACAAGGGGGAGGGAATTAGATTTTTCTCTAACCAATCAGTAGAGGTCAACAACTCACCCAGAATCTGACGTCATTAGTATCCATGCCTCGGGGGTGCTGAAAACAAGCGAGCATTGCCCCTTTAAAATGGCACTGTCGTTGTGCACGTCCAGCTGCATCGCCGTTAAATCCAGTTTAGCAGCTTCCTTAATTTGGTCCTCCATTAACGCGAATAGTGGTGAAATACCTCGATAGCATTGTTAATGTGGTCTGTAGGATCTGCAGCAGTCGCCATTAGCGTGGTGCTGATTGGCTAATCGCTAGACCTGCCCCCACCCCTGGCGTTCATTGGTCCGTCCATAGTTTGGACGAGATAAATTGCAGATTCATTGCAGTATGCCAGACCAGAGATGCAAGCCTACTCAGTTGAGTGGGCGGGGTCTATGGTCTGGAACCAGGCTAGGAACAGGTTGGATGCAGGGATTCTTTCTGATTCAGATTCAGACGACTTTATTTGACCTAAAAAGGCAATTCAGTTTCTTCCGTCTACCCGGAGCACAGACAGAAACACAAACAACCATCTTACAACAGCAGCAAACAACAGTATGTCAGAGACAGTCCGCCAGTATATGGGCAAGAGGTGCACACAAGGACCAAGTGCAGTTCAGGTTCAGTGCTGATTCTTAAATTAAGTACAAAAAATTTAAAAAAAAAAAAAAAAGAATAAGACAACTGTTCTCACAGAAGTTTGTCACAAGAAAAGACACCTGAACAAACGAAGTTATCATAAACCCCACACAGATTTATTTAAAACAAACTTCTGTCAGCATTCAGCAGCCTGATAGCAGAAGGAATGAAGGACTTTGAATATCTGTTTGTTTTCCTGGGGGGCGCTTTAAAGCGTCGACCTGAGGTCATTACAGTGAATTCACTGGACAGGATGTGGTCAGGTTGCCTCACTATTACTTTTGCCTTCTGGGCCATACGTTTCTCCCAGAGGGAATGCAAGTCTCTCTGCTGGGCTCCGCTTATTTTGGAACCAACATTAACAATATTAAATAAGCTGTTCCTATCCTTCACTAATAGACCATTATACCAGCAGATAAATTAGAATGTTAAAAGACTTTCAATAAATGAAAAAACACACAGCACTGAGTTACAAACATTAAAAGAGTTCAGCTCTCACAGAAGGTAGATTCTTTGCTGTCCACGCTTGACAATTGTGTCTGTGTTTATATCAAACTTCAGTTGCGTATCAAATACAGTTCCCAGGTATTTATAGTTATCCACAGTTTCAACATCCGGGCTGTGTATCATGCTGACTTCAGGTTCTGACTTACTTTTTTCTGAAGTCAATGGTAGTTTCTTTAGTTTTTGCAACATTCAAGTCAAGGAGGTTATCATCGCACCAGTTAATAAAGTCAGTGAGGGCACCACCATGGTCGGACTCAGAATCATGAAGAAGTGATAACAGTGCTGTGTCATGAGAAAATTTAACCAGGTAGCTGCCCTCTTTTGTAGCCCTGCAGCTGTCTGTATACATGATAAAAAGCAAGGGAGAAAGAACACAGCCCTGGGGTGAACCCGTATTTGACACCACCACATTGGACCACATTCCATTTACTAAAACCTGCTGCTTTCTGTCAGTTAAGAAATTTAAAAGCAACAATAAAAGCTGATCAGGTAAGTTAAAATAAGAAGCAAGCCGATCTTTCAAAAGGTGAGGCTGCATTTTATTAAAAGTGGAAGAAAAGTCAGCAAATAAAATCCTTGCACGAGATTTAGGTTTCTCCAAATGCCTGTACGCTCTGTCGAGGATGAAGAGTTTGGCATCCTCTACACCCTTGTTTGATAAGCAAACTGTAAGGGGTCATGTTTATCATTTATAAGGGAGGTAACGTCATCCTTTAAAATCTGTTCAAAGTTTTTCATCACAGACAGGTCTGAACTCACTAAGTTCTTTGGGATTTTTTAGTTTCGGGACTGGTGTTATTGTAGAAGTTTTCCAGATGTACGGTAGCTGACAACTGTCAGCACACAACTGAAATAAATAGGAAAACACTCCACGAGCTGTTAGCACAATAATGCAGAGTGCGCCCACAGATGCCTTCAGGGCCAGCAGCTTTCCTCATATTTGTTTTCTTAAATAAAGCTGTGACAAGTTCTTGGGATATGATAATGGCATTTAGGGGTACAAGGGAGTCTCTCAACCTGGTAACTCTAGGAATAAAATCAGGCCTCTCAAAACGAGAGAAAAAATAATTAAAAGAATCTGGTAGGTCAGCATCATCCACGCCGTTAACTCTAAAAGATTGCTTGGTCTCGTAAGTACAGTAGTTGATGGAGGCCATAGTATGCCTTGCCAGGCTGCTCTCAGGTCACCACTGCTATATTTCATTTCAATTTTTTTCCTGTAGTTCATTTTGGCCTTGGCTATATCAGCCTTTACTTCTTTGGAGACAGCCTTCATCTCCAGGGCCCAGTATTTCAAAACTTGTAATCCGGATCAGAATAATCCGGATAATGAAATCCTCCTTTTCTCGGTCAGGGACCAAGGTGATCCTGCTGACTTTATCTGGGTATTTCCAAACATTGGCAGGGTGGATCACTTTGATCCCAATCTGACTGGATATGGATTTCCAAATCTCACGACTCCGCCCCCGGATCTGAAACGTTTCACCTTTGGGGGCGTGGCTTTCAGATTATGAACTGCTGTGCTCTGTCTCCACGGCGGAACACTTCACGAAAGGAGCAGTTGGTATCCCAGGTTTCGCAACAAAAATGTAAGTATACCGTTATCAAATGTGTAGCGTTTTTAAGACCATACGAAGACCACTCACCATCTGATGTGAGCCAGCTATTTGAATTGTCACCTACTTAAAACGTGGGCGTACCGATCTCTAATTGAGCCGCGTCCATGCTAACGGTAGCTAATGCGGCTCCATTGACTTGCATGTTAACGTTAAGTAGCTAGCAGGCTAGCGAGGTAGCTGGCTTTGTTAATGTATTTTGCGGTCTATGGTTTAATTTAAAAGGGAATAAATCTGAAGTATGTCATACAGGAACTCTTTAAACACCAACCTGTTCAGAGTTTAGCGTTATGTTATTGCCAACACAGTGGACTTTTTTTTTTTTTGTTTTGTTTTACAAGTGTGCAGAGCAGACTGTGTCAGTATAGAAAAAATACACTTTACTAGTATGAATTTTGCGGTTCATTCAGAAGTGTCAGAGGATTGAGTTTGGCTATGCTACAATAATGCTGATGATATGCTTTTCTGTAACGTTACTTGAACAATTTCTCTGAGTATTGTGGATTCCTGATAATGATAAAGATATGCTCATACACCCTCTACTTCTACTTTCAGAGTAACGTTATACTCACACCCATGGACCACTCAGCAATGCCACTGCTAATGAAGACAACAAGTCGAGTGCTAGAAATCCCTGGAAGTGTATCCCCTTTTGGAGAAGGCTCCCCTAAACATATAGCACTATAGCATCTGATTTGATGAAGTAAATAATGAGTTTGTACACACAAACACTCCCTGAAATACATTGCTGCATGTTATAAAATCACAGTCAAGCACTTCCCAGGCATTTTAAAAAGGTGCATTTTTAAGCTTATCCGAATTAAGAAAAATTTGTCTTCATTCAAAAGCATGAAAATATACATTGAAAGTGCTTAAATGTGATTTAAATTTAGACTTATTATGTTCATCCCTGTGTTGTTTCTTGCGCTCTATGTTAAGAAAATGTGCTATACAAATAAATTTGCTTTGTATTGCATTTCCTTGCCTTTGTCTGACCACAAACATATGTTGGATGTTTTGGTACAAACAAGTTACAATGTTAGGTGAAACTTGACGTTGAGAAATAGGTCTGTATTTGTTACAATTACTTACAGCAGTTTCAGGAAATATGGCCAAACAATACTTTTCTATGCTTGAAATTACTAGGAACTAAAGCACTGATTTAGATTTAAGTGTAATGAACATCTTGAGTAACAATATCTAGGAGAAGTGGAGCTGAGACTTTGTCAAATCCACCTCTGAGGTGGGTTCCAAATAATCCTGAAATTTGGTATCAAATTGATCCAGATCTCTGCCTTCACTTTTGAAATACCTGAATGCAGCCTTTATTTGGATTAAAGGGAGGATTGGATTACCAGAGCTGAATCCTGATCCTCAGGATCAGGATCCTCTTGATCTGTGTTGAAATACCCAGTTTTCAGATCAGATCAGGATTTAATCCAATCCGGTCAGGATAATCCTATCAGATAACTTTGAAATACTGGGCCCAGAGGATCACCGGCATAAAAAGTCCATTTCTTTTTATTTAATGGCCGATTTGAGTTCTTTAGTTATCCATGGTTAGTTATTTGGATATGTAGCGACCTTTTTAGATGTGATATTGGTGTCCACATAGAATGAGATGTAAGAAGAGACAGTGTCACACAATTCTTCAATATCCTGACAAGCATCATAAAAGCACTGCCAGTTGGTACAATCAAAGCACGCCTGCAGAGAAGATACATTTTCGTCTGACCAAGTCTTTACAGTTTTCTCCACGCACTCTAGGTGCCAAAAGAAGGGCGTGTACACAGGCATAAGATAGACACTGTTATGAGATGAGGATCCAAGAGAAGGCATCAGCAGGGACTTGTACGCACCACTCACAGATCCATAATACAAGTCTATCTTTTTTATTTTTTTGTGTGGTGGTGCAAGACACATATTGTTCATAAGTCCTCAGAGTCTTATCCAAGGTGCACCAATTAAAATCCCAGAGGACAAATTTGGGGGTGTCAGGGCAGATAATATCTAGCCCACGGTGTAAAGTTAACACCCGCCAAGCGCCAATGGTGGGTAAAAAACGAGTTTGGCGTGTAAAACAAAAACACACCCGCCAATGGCCGATGGGAAATTTTGAATTGCATGTGGGTTTTTTATGTGCTTCGACCATTTCTGCCAGCTGTGTACAGGGATGGTTTTTGCTATAGGCAATGTGGGCGACCACCCAGGGCGCAATGTATGTGAGGGTGCACTCGCCAGTTTTCTAGACTACCGCTCATTTCCACGTCAAGTTAGTGGGGTGGGTGCTGGGGTGCCCCTATTATCATGTTTCAACCAGCAGCAGAAAGGAGAGGCTAATTCTGGAGGTTGTGGGTTGAACAGGGGTCACAGACAGAAATATGGTGGAGGCTCATAGTGCTCTGCGGCGCAAGATAACGGCTTACCGGTGACAGAGAAGTCTGACTCCACGTCCAGTAATTTCCTCTTTCGTTGGTGTCATGACTGCCCAATAGTACCTGGACAACCGAGCCGTGACGGCACACATGTGGCGTGTCAGAGGAGAAACGAGCCGTTCACATTTCCACAAACCTCAGCGCACTTTAGGGACTGTTCTTTACTTATGCAGGGACTGTTCCTTACTTGTCAGGGGAGGAGTGTGGCCGGTTGATTTTTATTTTATTTTTTTATTGTATTTTGACCCCCCCCCATGTTAGTCACTTATTGATTCTGTTTTTGAAGTATGAATAAGTCAATAAGTAATTTATTCCATTGAAATATCATTGATGTATTATAGAAAAGTGATTTATCTTTTTATAAATGACAAAAGGCACATCTGCCTCATTTTTGCTGTGGTATCGTGATACTACTACTGCAGCCTTTGCTGCA
Organism: Epinephelus cyanopodus; assembly: GCA_026686955.1. Lineage (NCBI taxonomy): Eukaryota > Metazoa > Chordata > Actinopteri > Perciformes > Serranidae > Epinephelus > Epinephelus cyanopodus. Next base: position 3,326,589 of record CM048932.1, on the reverse strand, counting down.
AGCACGCCAAAGAAACACAGAGGACAGGGTTGGATTTTCCCAAAGTTGGATTTTCATACTAAAAATGTGAGGTAATTATTTTTCGTCAAATTAGGCACAGTTTTTTTATTTGGCTGGTGAAAAATATGTTTGGCCGGTAAACTTTTGGAGGTCACTAACCAATGGCAGATGAGTTAAAATGTTAATTTTACACCCTGGTCTAGCGTATGTGCGACGTCAGCAATCAGCTGAGCAGCAGGGCACACGTCAGCTTGTGGATGGATGTAAACAACTGAAAAAACAGCTGTTGAAACTCTCGAGGCAGGTAGTGAGGACTGAGAGAGATAGACAGAAGTTCAATATCAGGAGTGCGTATCTTCTCCCAAACCACAACAGTTATACAATACCTCTGGTTAATGTAAAAGCACACTCCTCCTCCTTGTCTCTTCCCAGTGATCTCCGATGACCTGTCAAGCCGAAGTGGGCTGCCACACCCGCTTAGAAACAGGTCCTCGTCCCGGTCCATCTCAGAGAGCCATGTATCAGTAAAGGCCAGGAGGCAAGTTTCTTTAAACTCCCGTTAAACTGTGGCCCATGCTTCAAGTTCATCCACCTTGTTCCGGATGGATTTAACGTTTGACAGCAAAACTGTCGGCAGCAGAGGGAACCGGCGGCGGTTGACAAGACTCAGGCTTTTGAGTCTCCGACATACTCCACCTCTTCTCCCTCTTTTCCGACAAGAAGGAATCTTGCCCGGACTTTATGGTCTGTACAGCTCCTCCGGTATTTCCGCCGGCACTACACCTTTCCTTGTGGTCTGTAGTGAAAGGAGAAGCTCACAACTGAGAGTGACTCGACTCCCAGAGCTGTCATGATGTCCCTCCACTCCTTTGCCAAAAAGGCTCAGGTACAGCAATACCACGCAAGAAAGTGCGAAAAACTGTGCAAACCACGCCATGGTCCACATACTGAGTCTCTGGCACACACTCTACAGAAAGACGTTGAAAACAAGACGTTAAAAAACATTAAAAACAGAAGGTAGACTACAGCTGGTTGCACACTAAGGAGCACCCTGGAGGAGGCAATTCTGTATGAATTGAAGAGCGATTTAATGGTTGGGCATATACATTGGATAAATTTTAATAACTTGAATAAGCTGTATTATCTAGGAAAATCTAAGTATTTGGTCAGGACCCTGTAACGGTAGTTATTCAGTATTAAATGTTTCAGATCGGGACTGGTGCCAAAAAAAAAAAAACTTGATCACAGACATCCCTAGTTTTTTGGCTAGAAGACAGAAGGTTTTATCTGTGTGACTATTTGTGTGTTTGTCATTTAGAACAGCCCAGCCAAATTGGCCCAGGCCCTTCCCACAGACTGGTTGATCTACGATGAGATGAGCCGAGGTCACAGGATGGCCACTGTCCGCTGTTGCTCCGTGGTGACTCCCATCACTGTGGCCATATTTACAGGCGGTACAATACAACCCAGCTCTGCCCTGCAGGAACCTGCTGTACAGAAAGCTAAAGGTAAACGATTTATAAATGATTAATCAACCATTAACCAACCTTGCAACACGGGCTAAATATGACTATGTCAGGCTTTCAGTCCAAAACTCACAGCAAGATTTCCCTGAAAGTTTCTTGTGTGTTCATGTGTGTTTCGCAGTTAGGTTGGTTGGATGTACTGCAGATACAGATACAGATGCAACATTAGAGATGTCTTATAGTAGTGAAATGAACACTCTGTTCACGGGCAACAGCTCTGGTGGCCATTCCTGCAGTTAGCATGCCAAAGACACGCTCCTTGTAACATCGTGGCATTGTGTTTTGTGATCAAACTGCACATTTTAGAGTGTCCTTTTGTTGTGACCATTCCAAGGCACCCCTGTGTGGTAAGTCAGGTGGGTGCATTATCTTGGACAAGGAGAAGTGCTCACTAACATGGAGTTTAACTAATTTCTGTTCATTCTGTTCATATGTGATTGCATAAAAGTCTGAGATCTTTACATTAAACGTGTGAAAAATGGGAACAAAAAACAAGTTGAGTTATAATTTTTTTCATTATAAAAAGACATAATCACAGTAAAACTTTCACTGACCTCCATGCTGCTTTCTACTGTTTTCTGGACTGTCAGTGACGTTAAACATGACACAAAATTGAATTTAAAAAAACAAACTAAAAGGCACACTCATCTGCTGCAGAGCTGTGTTCACAGCTCTAGTTTACTGGCAATGGGAAATTAGTCTATAGTCTATTTTTTTGCGTGTTTTCCCGTGTTTGAAAATCCCACTTACACATGCAAATTCTGGTGGAAAAGTAGTATAATAACTGAATTGGGTGTAAATCAAGTCATCCAAACACTATCCAGGTGGCTGAGTATTATCTCCCAGAGAGATGGGCCTCCCTTGAATCTTTCAAATATTACCTCCTCCCCTGACCCTGGGATTATGTCACCATCTGGCAGGTTTGGTTTTCTAGAACTTCTCTGAGGTCAGTTGAAAGATGTCATGCCCTTCCCAGATTTTAGAAGTCTTGAACATTATTAAAATAACTTAAAAAATGTACTTCATGTAATATTTTATATTTTTTTCCAAACATTTTAAGACATTTAATATTTTAAATTTCATTGTGTTTTACAAAGCACTCTTTCCTGATGAGTGCTTTATGACAGAAGTTGATGTAGAAGCTTGCTTGTGCAGATTCAGTCTTTGTCTCTATGTTCTTTCCTTCAGACAGTCTGCTTGTTGACACCAGTGACAGTGAGACAGAGGACCTAGCTGAAATGAGAGTTGATGATTGGCTGATCTTCCAGTTGGACAGAGAGGTGGGGGAACATTGCTGTCAATACTGACCTTTTAAACCTTTTACATTTTAGTTTATGAACTTTAATATGATTTTTTTCTTGTATGACAACATTTGTATTATGTTCTATGTCAGTGGTTCCTAGACTATTTATATGTTCTATGTTTATGACACAGTCACAAGGGGTGGGGGCAAAAATCAATACAGCATAGAATCATGATATTTTTGTTTGGTAATGTTGTATCGTGACATTGTGCCAAGTATCAATTTTATATTATATGAATTATTAATATGACAAATACAGATTAAACTTTAAGGTAGCCTACTTGAATAATGTAATCAACTGACTTGCTCATTTAGGCCACAACAAAGAAGGGAGGGCCACACAGAAAGCTTAAGTTTTAAACGATGATTGAAATTATAACAAATAATTAAAAGAACAATAAAAAAGTATGAAATATGAAGTCCGTAATCAGTAATCGAGACGCAAATGTTAGATGCAATGAAAGCCTTGTGTGTGTGTGTGTGTGTGTGTGTGTGTGTGTGTGTGTGTGTGTGTGTGTGTGGTACAAACAAAATAACCAAACCAAACAGAAACTGGCAGGATCTTAGTTGTCCGGGTAAGAGAGAGAATGAACTGAGGAAGCCAGTCAGCAATCTCAGGTAGAGGTGGCGCCTCCCAACAAGAAGAGGCAAAGCTTCCCAGCAACCAGGAAGGTAAATATATGGGAGATCAGCGTAGTAGCCAGCAGAGGGCCTCGCAAAGCAGCAGTGAAACCAACCCAAGCCCAGCACCTGTAAAAGATGGCAAACAGCCAAACAGAGAGGAAAACAAACATGGCCATGGCCGTCACAGTCCCCCACCCCCCATAAAAACGTCTCCTGAGCAACTGAATAGTTCAATTGGTGACGTTTAAACTTATGTGAGAAGAAACAGACTGGATGGTCAATACCCCCTTCACCCTCCTGTAGAAGTACTGCTCCTGCACCAACTCCGCTGGCATCCACCTGAATCTTGAAGGGTTTTTCAAAGTTAGGAGCTGCAAACACAGAAAAAAGTTTTTCACAACAACAAAAGCAGCTTGACACTGGGGAGACCACACAAATACAGCTTTCTTGCTCAAAAGGTTAGTTAGTGGAGCTACCAAAGTGGAGAAGTTAAAGGGCTACTGGCTGACAAAAACATCCACCAACCCCAAAAACCTTCCCAGCTCTCTTTTGCTGTTGGCACAGGGTACTTGTCAATGGCTTCCACTTTAGCCCTCAGTGGACAAGGGCTGTACCCAAATATTCAGATATTCAAATATTTGTTTCTATGGGTAGGTATTCATTATGAAAATTTGGTATTCGGTATTCGTTTACTTATTTTTATTTTTATTTTTTTTACATATTTTTTTGGTGCTAAATGTAGTCTTTTTGTTTTTTGGTAAATGTAGGTTATCAATAAAAATAAAAACTTTTAAATTGCATTGTTAAAAATGTGAAAATATAGTCTGATCAGTCAATCAATCAATTTTATTTATAAAGCCCAATATCACAAATATAATTTGCCTCACAGGGCTTTACAGCATATGACATCCCTCTGTCCTTTAGACCCTCACAGCTGTGGATCAGTGCCAAGTTTTACCACTGTATCACTATTCCCTCTAACTTGTAGCTGTTTTTTCGTTATCTTTCAATTTAATATGAATTATGGAACCGTTTTTGTCAACTGAGCTTCCCCCGTTTTGTACAATAAATTAGTATTAAAAGTTTCAACAAGTTTCTTTTGATTGCCTGACACAAGTGTGTTTTGAAAACGGCGGCAGACTGTCACCTGCTCAATGCATCAGTACCTTTGGATGCCATGACAGTAGTAGCCAATAATGTCAAAATATCATTTACAGACCGATTTAACAGATGATCACTGCTGCCTGACCCGCAGGTCCATTTGCGGGTCTGCGGGTTACGGGTCGACCTGCGCATCACTACTCAGCTCAGTCTATAAAGGCTGTACACACAACAGTAAGGCTATAGACATTATATTCTATTCAGGCCGGCAGATCCAGCAGCGCATTTGCTCTACAGTGCACGGCACTGTTGATTAACCATTTTATTGCAGAGTATCTGCCAGCAACCGATTACTTGCAGAGGCTTCCTACAACTTGTTTCAACGGTTCCGATTTAACCAGAAGACAAATTAAATAGGATGACTAGTCAGTGTGAAAATCAAAAGAAAGCATAGAACAATGTACTGAAGGAGACTGTTGTGCCATCACATTTTTTTGTGGTTTGAGAGCAAAGATTCAGTTGCCGCTGTGCAAAAAACCCCGAAGTCCCGTCATGAATGAATATTCGAATATTTGTTATAAATTCTGCTGAAGGTCTGACTGTTAAAAAATGGTATTCGGGACAGCCCCGCACTGGACATACCCGCCCATGGCCCACAACTTTACCCAGGTATGTCACAGTGACCTTGGCAAATTCACATTTTGACAACTGTCAAATTGGCCTCCGCTAGGCGATCAAACAGAGCCTTGAGGCATTGAACATGGCATTCCCAGGAGTCGTCCAAATATGCAGTGCACCCAGAAAGCCCCTGCAAAACCCTGTTCATTAGGCGCTGGAGCATAGCTGGAGCGTTCCACAACCCAAATGGCGTGACATTGTATGCAAACAGCCCCCCAGTAGTAATGAATGTACAGATTTCTTTTGCTCTTGGTGTCAACGGCACTTGCCAGTAGCCCTTTAAAAGATCCAGTTTTGTCACAGACTTTGCATTCCCTACCTCGTCCACACAATCTTCAATGCAGGGCATTGGTTAGCAATCAGGTTTTGCAACTGCATTGATCTTCCTTAAATCTGTACAAAATCTGTCAGAATTGTCCTGCTTTAGGACCAATAAGCATGGCGAAGATGATGATGTTGGCTCTGCTGTACCATTATCTATCATGTACTCCATCTCTTTCTCCATGGGCTTTCTCTTCTCTATAGGAACATGATAGAAATGTTGCTTCATGGGTTTAACATCCCCAACATCTATGTCATGCTGGATAAGGTGAGTGCGTGACGGGGTGTCTGAAAATAGAGAGAGATGGGAATTAAACTGAATTAAGTCTGTTCATTGAGGACCTGACAAGTAACTCAACTGAGCCTCCAAGTTGTTTAAATAAGCTGAGTTATTTAGTTTCCCCGTAACACTCTCTTCTGATGGGACCACAAAGTCTTCGGATGACATACTAGCCAACCTTGCAACAGCCAAGACAACTTTGGACTCACCCTCTTGCAGTGATGTAACACTACCCCCCTTCACAGCCCCAACATCTGCCTGCCCAGCATAATATGGCTTCAGTAGATTGATATGACACCACTGACACCTTTCTTTCTCCTCTCAGGTGTATGGATAAGGTAGTCGCACTCAGACACCATGCTCTTAAGTGTGTACAGTCCATGAAACTTTGCCTGAAAAGGAGAGCCTACAATTGGCAGCAGTGCCAAAACTTGATCACCTATCTGAAACTGGTGAGCTTTAGCCTTCTGATCAAAAAGATCCTTCATTTTCTCCTGAGCCACACCAAGCTTCTTCCGGGCAGTTGTACAAGCAGTATACAAACAGCAACGAAAATCATTCACATAAGTCAGAATGTTGTCAGAAGGATCAACACTTTTCCAGTGATCAGTTTAAACTGCCAAAGGACCACGGACTTTGTGACCAAAAACCAACTCATTTGGGCTAAACCCTGTACTCTCTTGGCAAACCTCTTGCACTGCGAGCAACAGCCAGGGAAGACTTTCCTCCCAATCATGGGACAGCTCAGTACAATAAGACCTCAGCATTGACTTCAAAGTTTGGTGAATCCTCTCCAGAGCTCCTTGAGACTCTGGATGATAAGCACTTGAGATATTATGTTGCACCTGAAGCTGCTTCAGCACCTGAGCAAAAGTTGACATGAATTTACCTCCCTGATGTGTTTGTATGACCTTTGGAATGCCAAAAGTGGAGATGAAACTAGTCAGAGCTTTTATCACAGGCTTAATAGAGCGTAGAGGAAATGCTGCTGGGTATCTTGTACTCTTGCAGTTAACAAGTAACATTTGCCATTTTTAGTCTTTGGCAGTGGACCCACACAATCCACAAGTGCTCAAATGGGTTCTCCACTACTGTAATTGGACACAATGGAGCTGGCTTGATCTTCTGGTTGGGCTTGCCAGTCAGTTGACATGTGTGACACATTTTACACTCTGCTGACACATCACACTTCAACAGAGGCCAAAAGAAATGATGAAGCACACGATCATAGGTCTTCTTCACTCCCAAGTGCCCAGCCACACATCATGTGACATGCGTAACACCAACTGCCTGAATGTAGCTGGCACCACAACCTGAGTCACCTGGTCCACTTCCACATTGTCAACAACATGAGACCATTTCCTCAGCAGCACACCGTCTTGAAGAAAGTAGCAATTTTTCAGCTCCCGTGTCAAACAGAGGTGTTAAAGTGGGGTCTACTGCCTGCTCTGAAATGAGCTCCTCTGTACTGATGGATGGCAAAGGGCAAGGGCACAGCAAAGGCTTATCCTGAACTTTCTCAGGCAGCTCCCCCTTAGAACACAACTCTGAGGAATCAGCTCATGTTGACTCCCCACTGTTGTCTGAACTAGCCTTGCTCATTGCTCGAGTCACAGCACACACAGTGAAAGCATTAGAATGTTGTCTTGTACACTGATCCAGCTCATCAAAACACCTAGGTGAAGCTGTCACTACCAGTGGTGGTGGAACATCTTTCCACACCTTTGCCCCAGCCAAGTCATTACCCAGGATAATGTCCACTTCGTCCATAGACAGTAAGTTGCAAACCCCCATGACCAGTTCACCATTAACCAACTCAGAAAACAGGTTAAGCCGGTGCAAAGGTACAAATAAGGGGACCAAACTAATGCCAAGAACCGGAGTAGTACCACCTGTGTCAGTAGCTGATAAAAACAGCAGTAACCCCTTCAAGATGAAACTCTGTGATGCCCCTGTATCTTGCAAAATCAGGCCTCCGCTCACCATCACCAAGAGAGACGAAACCCTCTGTCATGAAAGGGGCATAAATCTCATCCTCCTCCTTTGGCAACACTACAGGAGTTTGGACATTCCCCTTTCCAGAGACCCTTATTCTTACAGGAATGACAGACCCTCCCCAGATGAAATTTCCCATCTGTCCCTGGAACACTTGCCGAGCCCAAACTTGCATGGATTAGTCCTCCCATTCTCTTTTTTCATGACATTTACACCATATTTACGCTGTTCTGAGCCACCAGCATGGAGTCAACACATAATCATCTGCTAAGACTGCAGCTGCTGAAGCTGTCTTAACCTTGTTAACCTCATTAATATACACTGCAATGTGGTGTGGAACAGAGTTTTTGAATTGTTCCAAAACAATGACATCACCCAAATCCTCATAGCTATTTACAGTAGAGGCAGAGCACCAGCGAGCAAAGTGAGCTGAAATATCATGCGCAAACTCAACATGAATTTGCCTGTCACCCTTCTTCCAACTTCTAAACCTCTGCCTGTATGCCTCTGGCATCAATTCATATGCTTTCAACACTGGAGCCTTCACTTTCACATAATCCAAGCTATCCACAGGATTAAGGGCAGAATATGCTTCCCATGCCTTACCTGTGAATACACACTGTAGCATTAATGTTCTATCAGTATCAGGCCACCCCTTAGCATCTGCTACCCACTCAAACAAAGAAAAGAATGTGTCAGGATCCTTTTCATTAAACCTGGGTAATGAGCACAAATTACCAGCAACAAAGCCAGCAGAACCATCAGGTTGCCCTGGTACCCCAGTGCCCAAGAAAGATTCACCCGCTTTCCTTTCCCTTACCGTCTCTAACCTTGATGCTCCAACTTCAACCTTTCCCTTTCCAAAGCAAGCCTCTCTGCCTGTATCTCTGTCTCCCTGGCTCTCTGTGCTTGCTCAGCCCGCAACTTCTCATGCTCCACCTGAAACTGCAAACTTTCCCTTTCCAGTTTGAGCTTCTCCCTCTCAAGCTGCATATACTGCTCCACAGACAGCTTCTCATGTGTCCCTGAAAGTTCGACATCAAAATCTTTACCCTACTCAGGTCCCAAAATACCCTTTGACTCGTCCAATTCCTCAACAATGACCTTTAACTCAACCTTTTTAGGTACCTGCTCAGGTTTTTCCCAGCATAAGTGCAAAGCTAAGTCAACAAAATCGGCCTTTTTAAATTGAGACAGTGTATTACACACAGGACGCTGCAAAAACTCAGCAACCAACAGATTACTATGTTCACATGACATCCTGTTGACAGAAAAAGAAAAAAAAAATGTTACAACCAAAATTCTGTTTACAAAACCAACTGAGGCAAAACCATACTACAACTCAAACAGTTCACAACCATAGAGAGGATTTACCAAGAAAGCAGCCTTCTAGTTAGTAATCTAACTAACCCAACCCTAGACTTCGTATGCGTAGTGGTGGTGGGTACTTACACACCTAAAAACCGCTTGCATTGGGGAAGGCTAACCGCCCCAGCCAATGCAACAGATGGTGCCCCCGAGGCAACTGCTGCTAGCCACATGGACAACATACAAAAATAACAAACAGCCCTGAACTGAAAAATGACAAACTCAACAATCCCTCCTTATGAGGAACTGCTGCTGCAGCCTATCTGGGGGAACAAACAAATGCTCCAGCCAGAATGACAGGACTATCTGTTGCTTGAAAAACTGAATACTTTCTTCTATCTAAACTATCCTAGTAGATAAAACGGAAGTTTTCCTTTGGGGACATAATTTACAATTGCTATATATTTTATCGCAATATTCAGCATGTAGCAACATATGAAAAATCACAATATTATTATATTGTGACTTAAGTAACATTATAATTAGTGTGGATGCTTCAACAAATCTTTAATCTTATTGGGTGGGAATGCGACAGCATTCACAACTTATGTTCTCCTTCATTCTTTATTAGGGTCCAGGCAGCTGAGCTGCCAGGACACTATTGTAATCCTAGGTATTCTTCTTCCTTCTTCTTCTGAGGAAGTCATACATCCCATGGGTGAAAACTCACCAAACTTTGCACAGAGGTCCAGTCTCGTGCCAGATATCTTCAGCTGTAAACTCAAGCCAGTAGTCCTGATGGTGGGGCTACAGCAAGCGTCTAAAGTTCAAAACTTTGAAAATTCATAACAAATCAACCATACATGCTATAATTTAACAACTTTCATCACTGTAGCACCAATACTGAAGAAACTTTTGTACATTTAAACCTATTAAAAATTAGGAAGTTCATCATTCTGTTTATTCAAAAACTAAAGACTGTCTTCAGACTGTCCTACAAAAACTACGTTTCTCAGATTTTTGATTTATCAAAAATTGAGCCTACAGTGTATCAAAATGTTTGACTGTAAACGGTACTGTAAACGTATACATACAAATTCTTGCTAAATAAATCTTCAGTGTTCATGAAAAGAAATGACAAAATTCATGCTAGATGATGTGTGGCAAATTTCAGAATTTTATCTCACAAACTGATTTTTTTTACAGCATTTTGAATTTTGCTCTAATGTGAACAATTGGAGTCAATGTAAAAATGGCAATTTTAAACATCAGTTTTTCACTTATGGAGCAAATCAATCATTGTTACAAACATATTACCAACATCTGTCTAGATGCAATATGTATATTTTCAGATTTTTGTCTTAATAACTGAATTTACAGTAGTTTCAAATCTGCCTTTCCATGCACGGATGGCTGCTTTCTTACACAACAGTGAATGGCTTACTCAATTTGTGAAGCCACTGTTGAGTTGGTACTTGCCAATTAGCTCAGAGCGGTAGATGACCGTCTTAGATTCAGAATCCACATTGTAATCATCTTCTTGTGCTCCAGCTTATTGCTTAAAATTGCTTGAGCATGACTGATCACTGTGCAGCATCTTCAAGTCTTTTTTTCTGCTAGAAAATCTGCCTTCTCATGCTTGAAAATAAACCAAACTTTGCACAGAGATCCAGTGTCAATACTTCAGTGTGAAACCATCTGAGGCTTCTCACTTTGCACTTAGCTCAACTAGTTAAACGTGAGTTTTTCCACTCATGAAGCAAATCAATCATTGTTAAAATAAATTACCAACATCTAGATGCAATATGTGTATTTCAGATTTTTGTTTCAATAACTGAATTTTTTACAGTGGTTTGAAATCTGGTTTTCCATGCATGGATGGCTGCTAAACCTGCATGTCTGGCTTAGTCAATTTGTGAAGCTACACATGAATTGTCACTGACTAATTAGCTCAGTGGGATAGAAACTGATTCTTAGTCTCAGAGGTTGTGAGTTCAAGCCTCAACTGATGCAAAAGGCAGATTGTGTTGCTAAATTCCTAAATGTCTTGCAATTCTTGTGCTTGTTGCTCAGAATTGCCTAAAAATGCCCGGACTCGACCCATCGCTGTGCAGCAGCTATAATTTATTATTATTCTTCCACTCATTCCACTTTTTTGTCCCTTACCTAGGTCAACACACTTCAACATATTGAAACGCAGAAATATTCATCTCCAATCAGAATGGATTGCTTGTATTTTTTGTACTTTTTCATAACATTCATACTTTCGTAAATATTCAACGTTTTCTGGGAAATTTTCCCCATTAAAATGAATGAGTAGGAGCTTCAAACTTAACACATCTTCAAGTTTTCTTAAGGCATTTTGAATTCCTATCTCCTCATTTATACTTTCACATAGAAACACCATTCCAACTGGAAAATGTTCCTCATCTTTGCTACATTCTTACATGTACAAATAAAACTGATTGATTGATTGATGTATTGATCGTTCATATCCCATTCATACTTTTTGATATATTCAGACTTGTTCTGAGCATGCTAAACATGCCCTCCTCAACGTTTATAATGGGTCCCTATGGGACAGACCTAGAGTGGTGACATCATCACCTAGAGTGAAGAGGGGCTCTAAAATTGTCTAAAGAATTTGTCTTAAACTCGCTGGCATGGCCACAATTTTTCTCTCTACAAGCACAGTTATTCAACAAAACGCAGGTCACATAAATGTCCCCATGGAATCTCTCTAACTCACGAGTATGATCACATTTTGACTCCACAAACAAAAAATGATATCTATGCATTTGGGAGAAGTGTATCTCTCTCACATCATGCTATTTTGACGATTGGATCAGCGGTTTGGGAATAAGAAGAACTCGTTTCAGAAGTTAGAGCTCCGCTAAAACAGGTCTCTACTGTCTGTTCTGTCTGCCCCTCTCTCTGTGGTCTGCCAGGTGTGCCTCGTTAATCACCATAGCAACAGCTGCTGACACAAACACAGGCCTGCATGTGTGTGCGTGTCTCACAGTCTCAAAGGAAGATTTTAGAGGAGCAGAATTTCCCTTTTAAACAGCATCTAAACATTGTATGTCAGTGTTTTCCATCTATCACATACTACTACAGCCTTTATTACCTATACTACTGTTGCTGCTTTTGTGATTATGACTGTTAAAAACATATTGTAATGGAATGTAATATTATTCATGCATAGTGCTCAGTAATTGTAGCACATGTAGGAGGCAGCATGACTTCATAGAAGTTAAACTCCTTACCACTTTTCTAACTAATCCTTCTACTTCACCGTCTTCTTACACATTTCAGTCATCATTGCATCAGCCTTTTAAATAACCTTGAAATATTCCACATTATGAGTATCATTAAACTTTTTAATTACATTCAGACTAATCAAACCTATTCACACTTTTCCAACTTTTCCTATTTCATCTTCTTTTCACAGATTTCCATCAGAATTGCAGTGTAGTGTAGTGTCCATCAGGTTTTCACTTCATATTAAAATATTCCACATCTCTCTTGCATAATGGGTATTATACTGCTGCTACTACAGCTACATCTACTTCTGCGACTACTACTTATACCGCTTCTGCTACTGCTAGAACTACTTTAACCTTTACTACTATTTCTGCATTTTCAGTCATGGTCTTGAATTCATTTCAGCATTCAGCATCCACATGCATATTCCGCAGGAAATGCACTCCCCCAGCAATCTCCAACATTGCGAAATAGAAAATGACAAAATTTTTGGTTTGCTGAATCACTGACAGGCTAAGAGGAAGTTTTAGCCTTATTGAGTCCTCTCTTAGTTGGTTTTGACACTGTTAATCTATTAAAAACTTTAGGTTACAACGGTAACCCCTGTACTCTGATAACATGAGTGAGGTATCTGACTAAAGGGTATGCCCCTCTGCGTATTCCTTAGAAGCCCAAATCCTTTATGCCAGGCCTATAGGCTGGCATTCGTGATGACTGCATCAAGAGGAGGAACATCCTCTCCCTATAAAAGGGGATGATGCAGTGTCACCGGTTCATTCACAAGAGGCACACCTCTTCCTCCCTTCAGGCAAGGAGGGCAGTCTGGGTAGATACCTTACTCATGTTATCAGAGAACTGGACTTACCTTTTTAACCTTCGCTTCCCAGTATGCAGTTTTACCCATGACAAACAGCTGATCTGTCTTCCTAAGCCCCTGTGTTTTGTCCACATAGATGCGTAATGCACGCACCAGGCACAATACATGTAGCCGCTCCTGTTCTGACGAGGAGAAAGGAGGGGGGAAAAAGCTGCCAGGTCAAGGGGAAGATGCAATATATTAGGGTTCGTTGGTATAAAGGCCGGATTAGGCTGTAGTGTCACAGGTGCATCTCCTGTGGTAAACTGAAACAGTCACGCTGCACTGAGGATGCATGAAACTGACCCACTTAGCAGATGCAAGTGCCAACAGAAGCGCAGTCTTAAGGGAGGGCACTTTTCGAACTACCTGATCCAAAGGCTCAAATGTAGGGTGAGACAGTGCATCCAAAACAGTGAACAAATCCCTAGACGGGGCAAGCTGTTTGGGTACTGGTCACAGACACCAAGTGCCCTTCACATAATGGCTGACAAGGGGATGTTGACCCATAGCCTTACTATCAAAACTGACATGATACGCTGCAGTAGCAGCCAAGTCAGCCTTAACTGTGGAGAGAGCCTTGCCCTTGTCCAGCAAGTCTTGTAGAAAGCTGACAATTAAGGGCACCTAGCACTGAAAATGCATCTCCTGTGTGACCTTAAACACCAGTCCTCAAATGCCACACACACGCCACTTGCAATCATATAGAGGCCTGGTAGAATACGCTCTAGCATTCTGAATGGTGCCGATGACATTCTGTGGAAGTCCAACTGCATCCAAGTTTAACCTCTCAAGGGCCAAGCCCAGAGCACCAGTTGCTCCGGGTAAGGATGAAATATCTCCCCTTGTGCCTGCGATAATAGGTCTCTGCGTAAAGGGAGAGGACATCGTTAGTCGTAAAAGAGTTGGGTGATCTCCACCAACCAATGCTTCCCCGGCCAATGAGGGGCTATCAGGATGAGTGATAAGCCCCTCTCCCTCACTCTGGCCAGTGTGGGTGGGATTAGGGCCAGAGGGGGAAATGCGTGAATCAGAACCCTCGGCCACTCGTCTGCTAATGCATCCACCCCTATCAGTGTATTCTGATCTCTCAGGGAAAACTAAGTGTTCTCCCTAGAGGCATACAGATCCACGCTGGGGCAACTGTAGCATGCTCAAATCTGACTGGTCACCACTGGGTGGAGTTTCCATTCTCCATAAAGGGGATTGCCTCTGTAAAGTAGATATGCCCCACAGTTCCATATTCCTGGGACGTGAGTGGCCCTCAGTAACAGGAGATGCACACTGCTCCACAAAATCAGTCTGCAGAACAGGAGTGTGCAACTGAGGGGATTGTAGACCACCTTGTCTGTTGATGTATGCCACCACGGTTGTGTTGTCTGACTGTACGAGCACATGATGACCCCTTATGAATGGAAGAAAGTGCTTCAGTGCCAGGGATACTGCTAGGAGTTCCAGGGACTTTATGTGGGTGAAACAAAGGTGAGGAGCCCACTTACCATTAACAGATCTGCTCTCGTTGGTGGCTCCCACCCCTGCAGTGATGCATCTGCTGTGTCCACCTTCCTGGTCAGGACAGGTCCCATCAGAGTCCCCTGTGTCAAACACCAAGGGAGTTTTCACCGAGTGCTGCCTCACATTCCTCTGAAACCTTACATAACGATGTCTGTGACATGAGCAGTCCGGGCCAAGAGATGCAACCCAGCGTTGAAAACCCCTCATGTATAGACAGCCCAGGGGGTGACCATGTATGCAGCTATGTGTACACCCTGCTTCTTGAGAGGTGCAATAGCCGCCTTTGTGCAGTTGACAAACACCCAAAAGCTTGGGGGGAGCCCGAATGACATGAACCATATACTCGTATATTGTACCCTGGAGGGCAAATCTCAGGAAGTTCCTGTGAGGAGCATATATTGGTATGTGAAAATATGCATCCTTTAGATATACTGAAGTGAACCACTCGTTGGGGTGCACAAAACGCAGCGGAGCTGTGTGTGTCAGCATCCTGAACTTGTATGACCACCTCAGTTCAGGAAAAACTGATGTTTTTGTGGCAGAATAAGTGAGTAAATGAGTAGGAGCTGCCTGGCTACCCTTTTGGCTTTTGGTAGTCTCTTCCCCTCATAGCAGGATAGAGAAGCCTCAGCTTGCACTTTAGGCCACAGAATATCCCTCTTGCTCTTTTGCATACTTCTTGCAAATCCATACTTCTCATAAGCAGGAATGGAGAATGGTGAGTCAAAATGAGCAGCTGGCAGACTTTTGTCAAACCTCTCTGGCAAGGGAGGATTGCCCCAGCTAGTACAGGGCGCAGCAGAGTCATCATGCTTCATCTGGGGTGCCACTGATTCTAACAGCGGGTCCCGGACACTGAGGCTCACCTGGCACGACAGCTGGCCGCAGAGGCTCCTTATAGTGAAGCGCCAGCAGTGCTTGCACAAGTTGGGTGAATCCCACACTACTTGAGCTTGTTGCACTCAGAGACAGGCTACGCATATCTGTTGAATATCCATAGTCACTATCTTAGCCCTGCATACACGGTCCCCTGGTAGGGTTTTACCATTAGCATGGGCATACCACCCCTGAGAATCACCACCATAATGTGGTGGAGGGGTTTGCATGTCCCTGTGAACCTGGGAGCTGCTAATAGCCTCTGGTAGGGTCTCCCAAGGCAAAGTGGTCCCGGGGCAGGGACCAGACTAAAAGCGATTCAAAGACATTGATGACATAGACTTTTCGGGATGTGAGCACCTTACCCAGTATGGAGACACCGGGGCCCCCTCCTTTTTCTGGAGTTGCTCAGGGTGAGTGGCGCTGGGTGGGTGTGGGGATACTCACAAGTCCCTGGCTGAGCGCCACCGTGTTGGGTTCTCCCTAGAGAACAAGAGGGTTGCCGCGATGCGACTGGGGGTTGCAAAGAGGAGGTCTCTGACTTTTTTTTGTGCGTACGCACCAAACAGCAGTACGGAGTACCCAGCCTTCTTAGAGTCTCTTGACTGTGTCCTGGAAGGGGTCCAAGCTGGGGACTCCATAGTTTCTGCGAGGCGACTTCATTGCTCACATGGGCAACGATGGAGAAACCTGGAGGGGGGTGATGTAATTGCTACTTGGATACACCTGTTACCTGTACACATGCGCAGCAGGGAATTACTGCTTTGGGTAGCAGCTGTGTGTTTTCACACATCCGCACATATATGTACATAAATTCTTTTACAACTGTCAGCATGCTGCCTGTGTGTTTTCATAGTTTATACCTGGCGTTTTGTCTGAATCTCTGTAGTGTAGATTTGTATAGTCAATAAATCTGTCAGTTTTGTCCTTCCATGAACTGGTCACGTTAAAATGATCATTAGCAGAGACACAGCATTGATGAATCCATGTTGGATACAATGTGGTCAGGATACAATGCAGGTCCTTAAGTTAATATGTCCTTTCATCCGTCTTTCATATTTTTGTTTAAATATAATACATTTCCTCATGATTCTCTTACCAAGACTACTCTTATTTAGATGTAGTCTTGTTTTCGTCATGAAAATAGGTCATTAACAAATATTTATCGTCTTAGTTTTTCATTAGAATTATTAGAACACACATACACACGAGTAGCAGGGAATTAGTGTGTTAGGTAGCAGCACTGTGTGTGACTTATGCGCTGATGAAGTGGTGGGTGATTGATGTGCCTGACATCGATTGATTTAGTTTCAGCACCGCTGTAGTGGCCAGCTCTTGTTAAGAGATTCTTAAAGAACGATCGTAAGAGCAATCCCAAGAAGGGCATTATGAAGGCATCTGGGAAACACTCTTATCTTCTTACCAAAGATGTTCTTAACTGCGCTCTTAAAGGGATAGTTCAACATTTTGGCAAAGTTGCCCATTGCCGTAATCCCTAAAGTCATATGAGTAGGTACATTACCTTTTAATTGTCAGTGCCTGCTGTTACTTGTTGTTTTGTTGACGGGAGTAACTGCACTAAACATACGCTGTTTGAAATCACTCCGCCTAGCAAGTACTGTATGTCTGGAATGTAGTTCCGGCTGTGCATCGGCTTCAAAACAACTCTGTCTCATGATGGTGTATGTGATTAGTTTTGAGGGAGAGAGGGGGCCGTAGAGTTAGGGTTGCCACCTTGGATTTGTGGAAAAAAAGGGACACTTGACCAAATGTTTGGGGCGGAGGGCTCGGCCATTATTACCAGTTCAGACTGACCAATGAACATGAAATTCGGACATAGGAGACAGAAACAGTCATGTTAATACATTTATTCGTTCAGGGGTCAAAATCTCACACACGCGATGCTGACTGCTAGACAAACCAGGGTGGATGTACACCAGCTGATAATTTTGATGAGTCACCCCAGCCTTGTAACATCTGAATCCAGCAGTCATGCCAACACACTAGAACATAGAGAGAGGCATCACAGGAGAGTTATGCAGTGGAGGTGGAGGATGTGACAAGTGCATATTTGCAAATACTAGTTTAACTATACTACATTGACTACTAAGTTATCTGGGTTATACTAAGCTGTAGGACTCCCTTTTGCCTCTCATATTGTACCTTTGTTTTCTTCTTGACACAGGTTGTCTCTCTGACACAGAAGTTCTTGATCCTGTTTCACTGATTCTGGATGGACTCCTCGGTCTGCTGCTGCTACTCTGTTCTGCATAAATAGATTAAAAAATACAGATGAAAACATCATTGGCAATTAGATGTGTAGCTATACGAAGTGAACTGTTAGGACTTCCCACATCTCTTTGTTGTGACACAGGTTGTCTCTCTGACACAGATGTTCTTGAGCTTGTTGCACTGATTCTGGACGAACTCCTTGGCCTGCTGCTGCCATATTCTACATTAAATATAAATGGAAAAACATACAGATTAAAACATGATTGGATGTGAAAATATACTAAGTTCACAGTTGAAGGACTACTTATTTCCTTGCTTACCCATTTATCGTCCTGACACTGATTCTCTCCCTGATAGTGATGCTCTTGACCCTGCACTCACTCTTGACTCATTTGTCTGCTGCTGTCCCTTTCTACATTGAATGCAGATTTAAAAAATACAGATGAAAACATGATTGAATGTAATTGTATTATAATGCATTACAAACATTTTAACTTAATGAATATAGGCAACCACTCACCTATTTTTCCGTGAGTATTTGGCATCCCTTTTTGCTGCCTTCAGTAGTCCATGCTGTCCCTCGATGAACGCTTTGAACTCCAAGCATGATACTTTAAAGTTTAGTCTGACTTGAAATTATGCTTTGACCAACCCCACTGACATCCTGTTTCTTTTGTCTGACCAGGCATCCTCCATGTGGCTAAACACATGCTCAGCATAGGCTTTACTGACTAGAGAAAATGAAAGATACCACTTGGAGCAGTTCGGTTGCAGCTTTCGCCTTCTTGGAAAAAAAACCCCCACCCATTTCTTGTCTGGTGCCAGGTTTTCTGGGATGCATTCAAAGACACTGTTTAGTACAGTGTAGTCTTGGTACAGTTTGTTTTCATCTATATCCAGAGCTAGTTTGTTGACCAATCCCTCGAGTGCGTCCCACTCCATTGGACCACTTAGACGCAGACAGCTAGTGTGAGACAAAACTGGATCATCAAAATCAAAGTTAGCCTCAAGGTACAGAACAGCGGTCAGTGGTCAGCCAGTGTGGCAAACTTTGTTCTCTTGCACTCAGTTTTCGGGTTGCTTGCTTTGTTTTATGACCATAGAACCTGTCTGCACGGCGCAAGATTAATTGGCTGCGCAGTTGACTCATTACTTCATGAATATCCAGTAGAGTAGCATTCTCATTTTCCAACTTCAGAATTGCGCAGTGAAACTCTTGCATGACATTGTGCAGGAACAGGAGGACACATTCAGACATTGTCACCTCATCCTCATCGCTGCTGTCGGCAGCAGCAACAGCAGCACTCTTGCACATAACCCTCCAAATAATGTCAGGACAGTCCTCCTTTCCCAGTGACAAAAAGTAACACTTCAGGGCAGGCCAACACTCCAAAATCCGCTGAATTGCAACAGAGATAGCCAACGGGTTGGAACATGCCTCAGTATCTCTTTAGACAGTACTGAAGTAAACTCGCAAAACTCCTTCAGAGAATCTGCTCTTTTGGCTGAGCATGAGAATTCGCTGTAGATTTTTAAGACAATAGCTTCAGCATCATAACCTGCAGTAGAGAAAATGTTTGCATTTTTCAGGGTGTTGTGGCTCAAGTGACATTTGCAGTTTCCCTTCATGATGTGTGGATTAACTTCTTTCAGTTTTTGGAAAACTGAGTTATGCTTGCCAAAATTCACAGATGCATTGTCAGCTCCATATGCACTAATCTGACTTACACGCAGGCAATTTATTTCTGTGATATCCACAATTTGCTCATAGATAGCACTGCTTGTTTCAAGGGGGTCCTCGTAAAATTCCAACAGCCCATATTTTAACACTCTCCTCTTCGTGGAAATACTGAACTGTGTATGGATACACTTTTGCATTGCCCGAGATTGATGCATCAGAACAGATGCATCTTGCAGTTCTGTGGCTAAATGCTCCTGGCTTTAAGGAGATAGGACATTTTAAACTAAAGCCTCAATTTTTGTTCTTCCACATGACATTTTTGTAGCAATAGTAGAATCATTATAAAGATCTTCGCACTTACTTTATTGACGCAGTCTACCACTACTTAGCTGTGGCCATGTTTCACTCCATGGTACACACTGGTAAGCTCTGCCGCCGCAATCTTGTCTTCTTCTGGTGAACCTTTTTTGGTCATCAAAGTTGCAATGGGTGCCTGTTTTTGTTTGTTTGATACCACAACTTGATGCTTTTTTGTTTTTGTGTGGATTTCCAATGCATTTTTCCCTTCATATTTTTCGGAGATTTTCGCCAGACACAAAATGTATGTGGCGGAAAAATGGTCTCCCTGTGTCGGCCGCACCCATTCAACCTCTGAATGTTTCGCCCAGTCAGGATTGTATCTAGTATATAGTTTTTTCCGTGCTGGCGGCTTGGATGTATTAACTCCATCTCATTCCTCGTAAGTCATCTCTCCTCCCATTTCAAATGAAGACGCAAAAACTTGGTGAAAAGAAGACCTCAGCATGGACGTCGATCAATTCAGCAAGCTGTCTCAAGTTTCCCTCCCTGCTTGAGCCAGCAAGTGGTGTCCCTTCTTGAAATGTACTAAATCTTTCGTGCCGTTTTATCTCATGTTGTCAGGCTGCAGGACTGGTGTGTGAATTGAGGCAGAAGTGGCAGAGTTTGTTCATCAAGAGGATCCGTTGTCCTTCAAAACCCTGGTCTCAACAAGACGAGGCCATCCTACGGACCCTGGTTTCTGTATGTCATATTCTCTTTTTTTCCCTATAAGTTTCACTTGGTTTTGCAGGAACTAGCAACAACATACAGTAAACAGAGCAATGCAAGTATATGTACATAGGTAGGGTGACCATATTTTGATTTCCAAAAAAGAGGACACTCGCCCCAGCCATGAGATAGCCTACTTAAATGATACTCACAGTTTACTCAAAGATGCCTTATAATTTTAATATATTTAAAGTTTATATGTAGGCCTATAGATAGAAAATTCAATTATATTACAAAATAATATCTCTCAAAGACAGAAATTTAGATAGGCTTCTCAGAGGTTACTCAACTTGCTTTTATTATGCCTAAAATAACAGTCTAAAGTTTCAGTTGTACAAAAATAAATATAAATTTAAAATCTCTGGAATGAAATAATGATAGAAATAAAGTCTCTTCTATATTAGAAAAATCAACTTGTAAAATAATAGCTATCTTTTCAAGTCTTACTGGACAAATAAATAAATAAATGAATAATATGAAATAATGTTCTAAATAATACCTCCTCTGTGTTAGACAATCCAACTTTGAGCTTCCTGGCACCTTTATTAGACACAAAATCATATGTGCCAGCTTTGCACACAGTGCACTCAGCCTCCCATATATCCCTCTGCAGTTCATCTGTGAAGCTGAACACACACACACACACACACACACACACACACACACACACACACAGAAGGAAAACCGGACATTATCATCAATTTATAAATAGCCCCGGACGCCCTGGACGGGACATGAAAAGTGGACATGTCCGGGCAAAAGAGGACGTTTGGTCAGCCTATACATAGGTATCAGATATCGAATGATTAGCTGTCATTTTCCTCTTATTTTTAGTGCATTAAGTCTGTGTACAATTCCACTATGTTCATTGATTAATGTTGATAATGTTATAAATGAAGCTATACATCATAACTTAGTTATCATCTTGTTTTATCCATAGCGCTGGGTGTTGTAAGGATATGTAAAAAAATAAATAAATAAAAAAATTGAAAGTAAGATTTCTCAATAGTTCCTACAAGCTTATACTTGCAGTTTCAGCCAAACTATATTTTTAATATTTGTATATATTATATGTTTTAATTTGGCCCAAAAAATTAGGCCCAACCCTACATGAACCCATATAATTTCTGTCCAAGCCTGACCCTAGCCTTCAACATCTCTCAACATTTTTATTAGTTATAATGGGTTGATGGCAACAAAGCCCATACATTATTTATGACTTAACACAGACTTTAAGGTCTACATTAAACGAGAAAATAAAACCCACTGGGATTCAGGAAATTCAGAGAAATTGCAGCCAATTAGGTTTGGACAGAGAATCAGAGCTCTAATCTCTATCTGTACCTTTAATTTACTGATACTGCTATGATTTGCAGTATGGATGCCAGGGTGTAGGATAATGACTGGAGCTAAAACTGATGCCCCTCAGGTTCTTGCAGCAGAGGAGCAGGAAGCAGGCCTGCAGCAGCCCACAGGCATTGGCCAGCGGCCTCGGCCCATGTCATCAGAGGATGGCTCCCAGGCTTCTGTTAAGAACTCCAAGCACAGCACCCAACTACACACCAACACCACCAATGACAGGTATTAAGTAGTGTCCAAAACATTTACATTAAAGTAGTTTTGTCACAATACTGGAATGTCCAACTTCAGTAACAAAAAATTATGAATATTGACATTTGATACCATTTTTGATGGTACAGGGAAAAAGTAGGGCATAAATGTAAAAGTTTTCATCAAAAGATAAATATAATAAGGCTATAACATGTCAATGATTACTTTTCTTTTCTTTGTTAGTAAGCCTGTCGCGATATGCAATATGTCAGTTAATTGCATGGTGAACTAAAAGGGATTAATTGCCATATTCATGTGTGTTTGTTTTCCTCGTCTCTCTCCACCAAAGACACTGGACGACAAGAGCGTTCCCTGCCGTGCATCGTCTGGCAGCCAGGTGAGTTGGTTCATTAGCGTACAGAACGGAGGGAAAACTCTTGTCATCGAGTGTCTTTGTCTCTGTGGGGGAGGCGGGGTTATGGGCTACACACACACAGACGCAGTGCGATCTTCGTGAGGGGGAGACGAGGCGGAGAAAAAAAAAACATTTGAGCATAAGATAAAGACATGGAACTTTTTCCTAAATGCCACGGCCCATTTGTGGGAGTATTTTGGATTGAAACCAAATGACAGAGGGGAGCCCAGTAATTTGGACGAGCCGGTGTGCCGGGTTTGTTCTAAAACCATTTCAACAAAAGAGAGAATACAACCAACTTAACTGCACACCTGGGAGTGAGAGACTGACAGTCTATTTTTTTTGTATTTATCTATTTATTTAGGATATTTAAATTTTCTTTATGGCATTCCTAAATATTCTTGTTAAAAAACAAAGTTTATTTCTCTTTAAAAGGGTGTACTTGCGTCAATATGCCTTTATTATCATTATATAAGTTTTAAAAGTTGTGTAAAAACAGCAAAATTACAACAATAATAAAAATGGTCTTAAAATCACAATATTGCGCAATATTATTGCTTTTCGCAATAATTTCTGACGCAGTAATTTTTATTGTGACAGGCCTATTGGTTAGTACTAGAGAACAGCTGTATGGCTGTAATAAACATTAACAATAAGAGAGAGGAATAAAGTGCAGCAGGTACCAGTGCATCAGTACTGCTTAAAGATATAAACATTTGACTGGCAGTGCTTACTGTAACGATCTGTGTCAGCCTCCTCATCAGTTTGTTAATCAGTGTGTCTCAAAGCGCATACTTCTATACAAAACACTTAATATTTTGAGTGCACAAGTGCGCTAAGTGCGTTTACACTGCATAGGACAGAAAAGTCATAGGCTGTAAAGATAATGGGTGTAGCCACTATAACTTCACCCAGCAGTTTGTGGACTGCCATTTTGAAGCCTCTAGATTGGCATTTTGGCCGTTGCAATCTTGGATATCTGGAGCCAGACATGCACATTTTTGAATGAGATGGTGGCGCTATGTAGGAGCGAGGGGAAGCCAGAGGACACTACGCATGCCCACCTACACCAGTAACCAACTGAACGCTGTACCCAGTTTCCTGTGTCGCTAACAAAGTCAGCTTCCATAATTCAAAGTAGACTTTGGAGGTAAGTATTAAAGTAATCTTAGTGACAGTAGCTAATTGCATACATGCCCAGATTTGGCAAATATTAGATATAAGACATGTTACTTTAAGCTTTTAATATTATTGTAGCGTCAGCTGAAGTTAACATGACTGTGTGCAAGTTACTGTTTAGTGTGTGGTGTGTGGTTAGAGTAACTGCAATTATGCGGTGGTTAACACTCTGGCTGTCTTGGTTAGCCGATAGCTCAAAAGCCAGCAGATGAAATTTAGCTTATTTAACTCAGTTAACATTACACCACTGTTATTGATTAATGTGTAGTATTCTCCCAGTTACATGAAGTGATGTTGCAATTCAAGGTTTAGTGAGTGTGTGTTAATATGAATGCTCTGTGGCTAAGGTCAGTGTCTGTAGGCTACTTTTTTGCGTGCAGGTCCTGTTCATTTCAGTGTTGATAAGAGCTGTGAAAAACATTTGTTGGAATGATTCTTTATTGCTGCATCATTTCATGTGCACCCACACAAAGCCACAGAAGTGAGTAATAGTTACTTTTCTATTGCTTTCTAGTGTAAAAAAAAATATACAGTGAATGATGTATTTTCAGATAACTGTGTGGAGCGCATCTAACACCGTTGTTTCTTTGTTATTATAATATATTTTTCTCAGTACCCTATAATATGATCCATTCCTCACTATGGCAATGTTTTTTTTTTCCATCCAGCCACTGGATCACTTTAGACAGCTACGTCCGGCTTGGGGCTGAGAGAGCTACAGAGACCATGGGGAACAGCCTTGGTGTTGATGATACATAAATATAAATATATATATGTATATGTATGTATGTGTATACACACTTATATGTATATATCTATATCTATCTATATATCTATATCTATATCTATATCTATATATATAGATATATAGATATAGATATAGATATATATATATATGCTAGTCTTTGTAATTAATTAAAATGCTATTTCTGTGTTAGCCTTAATCAACAACATAAATGATAGAATAAATGTGGCCGTCCTTACATATTTGAAAATGAAGGATAAAACAACAGATATTACAGTTTGTGCTCACTGGTGTGTTTTTTCTGACATTTATTAATAATACTGAAAAACACTAATTCACCAGTGTCCTGTTAGATTCATTACGAGGCTTATGGTAAATCTGAAATAAACCAGACAAGAGCGTTCTGTAGTTACTGAAAATGCATTCATTACTGTTTAATGACGGCGGGTTCATTTAAAATTCAATGAAATAGAAAAGTGTCATCACAAATCTTTTAACACTTCTTTTTTCATTTTAATTTATGTAATTTTGAATAAAACCAGTGTACATAAGCTGTACCATGCTCACATCTTGTATGTCTAGATCAAATGAATAAACATACAAGGACATACATTAGGAATTACTGAAGCCAACTGGCCTGGAAATCCAGACCCAAATCTAGAAAGATTTAGGGTCTGGCCATGAGTAATGAAAATGGCCCGACTCCAGGGGTGGCACCAAGCATGCATTTGTAAATATCACTGCACGCATTTGGATAACACTACAGCCAATCAGAACAGTACGTGGTGTGACGCTTGCAAAGGAAAGACTCGAGAGCCGTCTTCTGTTCTTTTTTAGAGAAAAAGCCAAGTCTAACTCGTTCATTGTAGCGGCCAAAGCTGTTTCAAACAATTGGTGTTCATCCATAGCCATCTTGCAATGTTTACTGACTGATTTCGGACTTTGTCTTCGCAGCGCTGTCGTCATCTGTTTAGCTCGCCTCTAGCCCGCCTATGTCAGATACACTGATGTGATTGGTGCAGCTCGGTTTCATGGGCATAGGTAATGAGCATTATTACTGATTGCTAGAGTGACTCGCTGAGTAAATTCAACTCTGGATTTCCAGGGTAGAAGCCAACTGCTTTGAAATTAAAATCGAATTGTCAAATCTTTAGTAGCCCAACCCAAGTCCCCACAGAGGCACAGCTTCTTTGCTGCCTTGTTTGCATTCTGGCCTTGCATCACTACCTAACACATTATCTATACGCACAGTGCCCGCCCGGGGGCCACTGAACTGTGTCCCCAAACAAACCTACTTAGAGCAGAGCGGGAACAGAGGCTGCAGAGAGTTTGAGCTGTTGAGGAGAAGCTGCTTTTTTCAGTATGACAGCAAATTACCCTTGTTAGGACTGCCAAAGAAAGAAGAGACATGAGGTTGAATGAGAGGTTGCAATTTATTTTCAACACAAAAACTCAACAATGTAACCTAGACGTTTTATTGTGTTTCCTCCATTTTCCTGAGTACTGCGTGACAAACTGGCAACAGTTTACAGCTGGATTTATACAGTGGTTACTTCTGAAAGACGGGGCCTTTCCCACTTTGTTGGACAAATCTGCAGATTCAGGATCACAACCTGTAAGTATGCTTTATGAGTTGTGAATTTGTGTTTAATAACAAACAATAAAGCTACTACCAAGTGTTTAAGTGTAGAGTAGTTAGCTGTATGAGCTAACGTTAGGCTGTACACCCAGTGCTTAGCTGTAGGCCTTGGCTAACTGGCTAACCAAAGTTACTGTTTTGAAATTCTTTTGTTACTTTGCCTATAGTAAGTTCGACTGCTAGCTGGGTGGTCTCAGTAAAATGAACTGAAAGATTGAACGGTGGGGAATCTTAACAGAGCTAATGATGTGTAGCATGTCCATATTGACAAAGTTTCAACATTTATATGTCATGCTCAATCTGAGCAGCAAACTACTGCTATCTCAAACAATTGCCCAACAACACAGCAGCAGTCACACCTGGGGTCGAATTAAGATCTGCATTAATTTGTCAAAATGTGTGGCCACACTCAGAGTTTGATTGGGAATCGTTTTTTTTGACATATGTTTTATGGTAGATGTACAACGTGCTTTTTACTTGGAGCTTTGTTACATGGAGGCCATTCACAACATCATTACGGAACAGTATAGGTGGTCCGAGTTACACAGCTGGGGAGGTATTTATGTAATGAAAGGATGTTGTGTGTGTAAGTCTGTCTCTACATGCGTTTTAATACATATGTGTGGTCTCCTGATTTCACAGGGAACAGCACTGTTCAGCGTTTTAGATGTTAACTATTTTCATCTGGTGCAGTATGAGTTAAAAAATTTTTGAGTACATCACAGCTGGTATCCAACACCATTACAGCCAGATTCCCTGATGAAGAATGCCAAACGGACCCTCCACAAACCGTGTCAGTGGGCACACAGTCTGTGACATCTCAAAAAATGGTATCAATTAGCACACAGCTGTACAGGGCTACTCTGAGGGAGCAGCCGCTGAGAAACAAAGGTTTATAACGGAGAAATTATATGTGGTTTTATGTTTGAGATACAGTTACAGTTGAGTTGCTGCCCCAAGCAAAGGAGTTCAAGCATTTCGGGGTCTTGTACGCTGAACAAAAATATAAACGCAGCACTTTTGTTTTTGCTCCCATTTTTCATGAGCTGAACTCAAACATCTAAAGCATTTTCTATATCCACAAAAGATCATTTCTCACAAATATTGTTCACAAATCTGTCTAAATCTGTGTTAGTGAGCCTTTGCAGAGATAATCCATCCCACCTCACTGGTGTGGCATATCAAGATGCTGATTAGACAGCATGAATATTGCACAGGTGTGCCTTAGGCTGGCCACACTAAAAGGCCACTCTGAAATGTGCAGTTTTGCTTTATTGGGGGGGTCAGAAAACCAGTCAGTATCTAGTGTGACCACCATTTGCCTCATGCAATGCAACAGATCTCCTTCGCATAGAGTTGATCAGGTTGTTGATTGTGGCCTGTGGAATGTTGGGCCACTCCTCTTCAATGGCTGTGCGAAGTTACACGCCGATCCAGAGCATCCCAAACATGCTCAATGGGTGACATGTCTGGTGAGTATGCTGGCCATGCAAGAACTGGGATGTTTTCAGCTTCCAGGAATTGTGTACAGATCCTTGCAACATGGGGCTGTGCATTATCATGCTGCAACATGAGGTGATGGTCGTGGATGAATGGCACAACAATAGGCCTCAGGATCTCGTCACGGTATCTCTGTGCATTCAAAATGCCATCAATAAAATGCACCTGTGTTCATTGTCCATAACATACTCTACGCCTGCCCATACCATAACCCCACCGCCACCATGGGCCACTTCATCCACAACGTTGACATCAGCAAACCGCTCACCCACACAACGCCTCACACGCTGTCTGCCATCTGCCCTGAACAGTGAAAACCGGGATTCATCCGTGAAGAGAACACCTCTCCAACGTGCCAGACGCCATCAAATGTGAGCATTTGTCCACTCAAGTCGGTTACGATGACCAACTACAGTCAGGTCGAAACCCTGATGAGGACGATGAGCATGCAGATGAGCTTCCCTGAGACAGTTTCTGACAGTTTGTGCAGAAATACTTTGATAATGCAAACCGATTGTTGCAGCAGCTGTCTGGGTGGCTGGTCTCAGACGATCTTGGAGGTGAACATGCTGGATGTGGAGGTCCTGGGCTGGTGTGGTTACACGTGGTCTGCGGTTGTGAGGCCGGTTGGATGTACTGCCAAATTGTCTGAAACGCCTTTGGAGACGGCTTATGGTAGAGAAATGAACATTCAATTCACGGGCAACAGCTCTGGTGGACATTCCTGCAGTCAGCATGCCAATTGCACGCTCCCTCAAAACTTGTAACATCTGTGGCATTGTGCTGTGTGATAAAACTGAACATTTAGAGTGGCCTTTTATTGTGACCAGCCTAAGGCACACCTGTGCAATAATCATGCTGTCTAATCAGCATCTTGATATGCCACACCTGTGAGGTGGGAGGGATTATCTCGGCAAAGGAGAAGTGCTCACTAACACAGATGTAGACAGATTTGTGAACAATGTTTGTGAGAAATGGTCTTTTGTGTGTATAGAAAATGAGTTCAGCTCATGAAAAATGGGAGCAAAAACAAAAGTGTTGCGTTTATATTTTTGTTCAGTGTATATACACACGTGTGTGTGGTGTGTGTGTATGTGTATATATATATATATATATATATATATATATATATATATATTTACATACACATACATGTGTTTTCTTAAATTTGGATTTTCAGCTGTCATCAGCACCTATAAAAGGCATAGGTTTCTAACCATGTACGAGACCTCATGTTGAATTGGAAGAGAGAGAGAGGGATAAACTTTAAACTATATCATCTACATATAACCCTGGCAACTCTGTTATTACAGAGGAATCTGGGATTTGATGAGTTTCATGGTTTTGTATATGTTACTATGAGCTATGAGCAGAGTTTTTTAATTTTTAATTTTTTAATGTTGGAAGAGTAAAGCAAAAATGTACTCTCTTAGTTTTGTTTTACCCTCAGCTTTACCCTCAAAGGCTGTAGAAACAGATCCTACATACAGTAATTTGTAAATAATTTTAGATTTATTAACAACATAATAACATCAGATAAAATAATTTGAAGTAGTTATGGCAGCCCTTGAAATATATACAAGAAAGGAGGATTCAGGGAAGCACTTAATTTAATAAAACAAGAAAATCAATCTTTCAATGCAATATTTTACAGACTGTAGATAACCTGATCAGGCTCGTCCTTGTGGAGGTGTTTGAGAACCCACCCAGTATCATTTGCTGAGGAGATGCAGAAAATCCCCATCCTGAAGGACCTAGCATCCCAGTACAAGAGAAGTGGTTTCCTGACACGTCTCTCACTTCAACCAAGGTGCAGTTGGAGACCAAAATAGTGATCAGCTGGATCAGGGAACTCCTGGTATATCCGGAGTACAACACAGGACGGGATGGGCATCTGAATGGAAAGGACTGGACACTATTAATGTTGCAGATAAAATGCTGCTGTGTATATATTTATGTATCCATCTCTTGTATATTATTTACAACATTTTTCTGTAGTCTTAATTTTTTTTTACACTTGCTAAAAAATAAAGTTTATTTGTGAGGAAAATTATTTGTCATATCTTTGTTAGTGGGTTCTTGGGTATAATGAAACCTTAGTGTTCAGAACAGAGTTTACATAGTTGTATCTCATTACATGTCATAAAAACTCACTCTTCTTTAGTTCTGTGCCTCAGGGGTCCATTTTCATACCTGTTAATGTTGTGGATGTTCTGCAGGTTGTATGGATTCAAGCAGTTAGGCTCTTGGCCTGGATGGTGTATCATACATGTAGGATGGACTGGAACCTGGTTCATTCCCCAAAAACCTAATAAGTCAAAAAGAAACCAGGCATACTGTTTTATGAGTAAGCAAATAAAGACTCAGGAGACAACATCACTGCATAAAACAAATACTGATCCAGGAAGCAACATGTGTTTTACTATGAAACTGTGACACATTGGTACATTGCACATATTGTAGATTTTAAACATTATGTTGAGATGATTTGCATTTTAGTAGAATGATTACTGTAAACATTACAGCTAAGACACTGGAATGTACTAGTGATTTTTATGTTTTGTTTCTGTATAATACAGATATCTGTCATCTAAATCTGCCATTGTAAAATTTAAAGCTCTGTGGTTTTATCAGGGAATGTGTTAGTAGCCAAATTCATAATAAATTTGTTGCTATTACCCAACACAAGCTACCTTAGTATGATCATAGATAAGCCTGTCTAGATTAAAAAAAAGGAGTTCAATTCAATTCAATTAAATTTTATTTATAAAGCCCAATATCACAAATACAATTTGCCTCACAGGGCTTTACAGCATACAACATCCCTCTGTCCTTTAGACCCTCACAGCGGATAAGGAAAAACTCTCCCAAAAAAACCTTTACTGGGGAAAAAAATGGTAGAAACCTCAGGAAGAGCAACTGAGGAGGGATCCCTCTTCCAGGACGGACAGACGTGCAATAGATGTCGTACAGAACAGATCAGCATAACAAATTAACAGTAATCTGTATGACACAATACAGTAATCTGTATGACATCCTCGGTAATGACAGTAGCTTACAACAACATTCATGAAAGTAATAATATTGTCGTTATAGTTCTGGCTACTGTGGTACAATATGTTGAAAGTATATATTAGTATCTGGCAGTATATATGTATGATAATAATCATATGTGTATAATAACAGTAGAAGTGACTAATGATGGCAGCAGCAGGAGGCATCTGGCAGGACCACGGCAGCAGCACAACCACACACGTCACACTATCCAGGCACCGCTGCAATACGAGTTAACCTGAGAGACAGTGGAGCACAAAGGCTCCGGAGAAGAAGCCGAGTTAGTGACATCCAGAATGGCCGAGTAAACAAGATACAGTAATAGGATACGAGAGAGAGAGAGAGAGAGAGAGAGAGAGAGAAGGTGCCCGGTGCATTATAGGTGGTCCTCCAGCAGACTAGGCCTAAGTCAGCCTAACAAGGGGCTGGTACAGGGCAAGCCTGAGCCAGCCTTAACTATAAGCTTTATCAAAGAGGAAAGTCTTAAGTCTAGCCTTAAATGTGGAGACGGTGTCTGCCTCCCGGACCGTAACAGGAAGATGATTCCACAGGAGAGGAGCCTGATAGCTGAAGGCTCTGGCTCCTGATCTACTTTTGGAGACTTTAGGGACCACAAGTAACCCTGAGTTCTCAGAGCGCAGAGTTCTGGTGGGATAATATGGCACTATGAGCTCTCTAAGATATGGCGGAGCTTGACCATTTAGAGCTTTATAAGTTAACAGTAGGATTTTAAATTCAATTCTGGATTTTACAGGGAGCCAGTGCAGAGAAGCTAAAACAGGAGAAATATGATCTCGTTTCTTAGTTCCTGTTAGTACTCGTGCTGCTGCATTCTGAATTAGCTGGAGAGTTTTTAATGATTTACTAGAGCTACCTGATAATAGAGAGTTACAGTAATCCAGCCTTGAGGTAACAAAAGTGTGGACCAATTTTTCTGCATCTTTTTGGGTCAGGATACGCCTAATTTTTTGCAATATTACGCAGATGAAAAAATGCAGTCCGTGAGGTTTGTTTTAAATGAGAATTAAAAGACAAATCTTGATCAAATGTTACTCCGAGGTTTCTTACGGTAGTGGTAGAGGCCAGAGCAATGCCATCGAGAGAGACTATGTCATCAGATAAAGAGTCTCTGAGTTGTTTGGGGCCAAGAACAATAACTTCAGTTTTGTCTGAATTTAACATCAGGAAATTGGTGCTCATCCAGGTTTTTATGTCTTTAAGACAATTATGAAGTTTAGTTAATTGATCACTTTCTTCTGGCTTCATAAATACAGCTGTGTATCATCCGCATAACAATGGAAATTTATAGAGTGATTTCTAATGATGTTGCCTAAAGGAAGCATATATAGAATAAATAGGATTTGCCCAAGCACAGAACCTTGCGGAACTCCAAAACAAACTTTAGTACGTACGGATGATTCATTATGAACGTCAACAAATTGAAAACGATCAGATAAATAAGATTTAAACCAGCTTAGTGCAGAACCTTTTAGGCCAATTAAGTGTTCCAGTCTCTGTAGCAGAATTTCATGGTCAACAGTGTCAAACGCTGCACTAAGATCTAATAAAACAAGTACAGAGACGAGTCCTTTGTCTGAAGCAATCAGAAGGTCATTTGTAATTTTAACTAGTGCTGTCTCAGTGCTATGATGCACTCTAAATCCTGACTGTAATTCCTCAAATAAATTATTATCATGGAGAAAATCACACAGCTGGTCTGCGACTACTTTCTCAAGGATCTTTGACATAATGGGAAGATTAGATATTGGTCTAAAGTTGGCTAACACCTCTGGATCCAGGGTGGGCTTTTTTAGTAGAGGTTTAATTACAGCTACCTTAAAAGACTGTGGTACATAGCCTGTTAATAAGGATATATTGATCATATCTAATATATGGGTGTTAACTAAAGGTAAGACCTCCTTGAGTAGCCTAGTTGGGATGGGGTCTAAGAGACACGTTGATGATTTAGATGAAGAAATCACTGCGGTCAATTCTTGAAGAGAAATTGGGGAGAAGCAATCTAAATAAATATTAGGTGTTACAGCTGTGTTTGAGGTTAGATAGGTACTATCTGAGGACAGGAGGTCATGAATTTTGCCTCTAATAGTTAGAATTTTGTCATTAAAGAAGCTCATAAAATCATTACTGCTAAGGGCTTCACCCCTGTGCATTTAGCACTTGACTGCTATTCTTGGTGTCTCCATGTAATGTAGTAATTGATTATATGGTTGGAAGGAGGGACATAAGCCCAAACAGACTGTTTCAGAAATAGGTGCTGCAGAAATGGGCAGTGAAAGTGAGTAATTTTGAACACTAAAGCACCTAAATCTATTCCACTAGACCCCATTATTACATTTATGACCCTGGAAATGAGCATAGTAAGACTTTTTTAGGAATTATGTTACTACTTCCATCAGCTATCTAACAACAGCAGAAATTAAGACAAAGGCAAAGACACTGAATCCTGAATATATATGTATATACATATGTACATATGTGCCTCACACACATACATTCTCCTTTCACATTCATATATTTTCTCTCTTACACACATACATTCTCCTTACACATACATGTATTTTCACTCTTCTTTCACATACATATATTTTCACTCTCACACACATACATTCTCCTTCCTTACACATACATGTATTTTCTCTCTTACACACATACATTCTCCTTACACATACATATATATTCACTCTTCTTTCACATACATATATTTTCACTCTCACACACATACATTCTCCTTTCACATTCATTTTCACTCTTCTTTTACATACATATATTTTAACTCTCACATATATACATATATATATATATATATGTACTGTATATATATGTACTGTATATGTATATATATACACACACACACACACCTTTCGACTACTTTTCAACACATACACATGGGCTGCAGTCGGGAAGTCTTTTTTGCTTTGGAAGGTTCCTAGCTGAGTGAAATGAGAAATGTAATTATTTAATTATTTGAAGGATAGTCCCTTAAGATGAATCATCATGTTTTCGAGGGAGTCCTTATCCTCCCAAAATGACTTGGAAGTATTTTAGCGGCCGCCATGATAAGAGCTGTTCGAATTCTTTAAACACTAAGGAAAGGAGGTTAAGTGTTTCCTTTCAGATCTCCTTTAGCATAGGATACATCAGACCTTCTTAAGCGATAGGAAAGGAGATAATTCCATCCCACAAGTCATTGCAGCATCAATATTTACGCACCATTCACAAACTCAAATGATTAGGAAAGAAAAAGATCAACATGACCGAGAAAGGAAGGAGATCACCATCTAAGTTACCGCTTTATGAAGCATTATACATCTCATGCCAAAACTTGTTCATATATGTTTTTTCAACTTTCAACATTATGTCAAACTTGGATGCGAACTATGAACATTTTGCTACTATTAGTGTACCCTCCATCCACAGCTTTGTTTAACTTGTTTTATAACAGGATAAACAAATATACAAATATACAATGCATCATTTTAATTTTCCGAGTTTCGCGTGAATGAGAAAAAAACGGAAATCCACGTGCTTTTCCCATTTCGTCTTCAAATGGCTAATTGATATAGAAATGAAACCAGAAACCTACTTGTTTTTCACCTTTATTGTTACAGTATATCTATGTTATCTGCCCCTACTGCATCTCAAAACATTGGCATCGGATATGCTTATGGCCTAGATAGATAGATAGATAGATAGATAGATAGATAGATTCAAGAGCATTATCTGGACCTGCTCTATGTGTAAAGTGCCCTGAGATGACTTTTGATTTGGCACCATATAGATAAAACTGAATCGAAAAAAATAGATAATCAATGAAGTAACGTTGCTGTGCCTCGTGTGTAAATGCGCATATACTTGGCGTATCTGGAGATTTAAATAATCAATGAAGTTACTGCTTCCCATTTTTTATTCCCCTGTACAGTGTTTCCCTGCAGAGTTACGGTGGAAGGATCATAACAAAAAATACAAAAGACTGTAACGTTAAAAGATATCTGCCTGAGGTTAATAAATACCTGCAGCGAGCACCCCACCCCACCTCCCACCCTGCAGCAGAAACAATAAGCGCGTTTCCCCATAAAGAGAGACGCTGTGCGCATTTAAGCACGAAGCACAGCAGTGTCCCTTTTTATTATTATTTATTATTATTTATTATTAATATTATTATTTATTATTATTTATCTGTCTGTCTATGCAGTAGGGGCACATAATATTGGTTTAACAATAAAGGCCAAACACAAGTTAATTGCTGGTTGTGGTCTAATTTCTACTCCAATTGCCCAAGAAGAAAATGGAAAAAGCACGAGGATTTCCATTATATTATTAAACATCTGGCTGATGTATCAAGTTTAGATCGTTCAGACGTAGCAGGGAGAGCGTTTGCTCATTGCTAAGACGTCGCTGAGATGTCGGCCTTTAATCAAAAATGACCACCACGCGACGTTCAAATGATCAATAAAAGAAGCTGCGCTCAGTGGGCGCTCCTTCATTAATATTAATATTCATATGCTTTGTTAATTATGACCTTGATTCATTTACTTTCAAACTACAAATATTTCACCATTCAATGTGAGAAATCAGTGCTAACATTCAAAAATAGCTGACTGTTTATGGCAATTTTCAAAAAGATGTGTGCATAATTTTAACCATTTGTATTCGGAATGTTAAACATTTGTATGTCAATAAAATTGTTGTACACAAAATTCTGCTGTCATATACGTGAGTCAATGAAATTGTTTGGGTTAGGATTGTTTTTATGTGAGTATGAATCTAAAAGCTGTCAGTGCAAAGTGTTATGAATACAACTCTAATTTCTACAGCTACGAAGTCCTCACTGTGAACACGAATTCAAGTGTGTGGGTACGAGTCGAAAAGTGTTGAAACAATGTCACTCAGGTCACAGACAGGTCACAGGGGAAAGTAATCGCACCACGATTCCTCCAAATGCACATGCTCCAAAGGCAAAGATGACAGCGGACTGAGTGGAGCTGCTAGCTTATGTTGCTGTCTCCTGTTTCTGCACTCCTGTAAATCATTCTTTTGACCAAACAGCCTACATCAAGAAATTTTTGATGTAAGCCGCTAACAGCAGAGTTGGAACAGAGTGACATGCAGGTTTGACTCTGAGCTGAGAGTAAATGATGAAGCTATAGTGTACAGGTGGTGCTGTGACTGGCTGGTAACTGAAGCCTGATCCGCTGAATCGTGCCTGATAAGAACAGCCAAATGTGTCTTTATTTTTTGTTTTTTTTTTCATTTTCATTTCTGCCACACTATCAACAAATGCTTATTCTTCCATACAGGTAGGCCGCGCGGACTAAAAGCAAACTAAAAGACTGCTCAACATTTATTTTTCACATTGCCATGACAGAAATGTCCAAGAATTGGGGGTAATGTAGTGTTTCACGGACATTTTTATTGGAAACTACAACGCGGAAGTGCGCTCAACGCTCCACTTATCGTGCGCTCGAGTCTGTGAACACCTTAAATTAAAACTCTTGGCGCACACTGCAACACAATCAAACAGATGCGCAACTCAGAGGATCAGAAGTGTCTCTGACACCAGACTCAGAGCGGCTCTGAGTGCCCTCGTGGCTCGTTCACGGTGTTAGTGTTGGTGGTTCGATTACTTTCCCCTGTGACCTGCCTGTGACCTCAGTGACGTCTTTTCAACACTTTTCTACTCGCAACCATAAACTTGAATTCGTGTTCACAGTGAGGACTTCGTAGTTAGAAATTAGAGTTGTATTCATAACACTTTGCACTGACAGCTTTTAGATTCATACTCACATAAAAATCCTAACCCAAACAATTTCACAGACTCAATCAATCAATCAATCAATCAATCAATCAATCAATCAATCAACTTTATTTGTAGAGCACTTTTCCTGCACGGACATGCAACACAAAGTGCTGTACAGAATTAAAAACAATTAACACAATTAAAGAAAGAAAAACAATTACAAAGAAAGCCCCTCCTCCACCCTCCATACTAGACACACACACACACACACACACACACACACACAATCACACACAATAGGGAGACATGGCATGGCACTGAAGATCAAGGAAACGCCACCTTTGGGGTCGTCCACATTGGGAGGAGCAGCAGGCCGTGCCATCGGGGGGACCAGCACCCAGGCCCCCCGACTCCGACAGACAGGTGGGAGGAACCACCAGCCAGCCAGGCCGAAGGGACCCAATGACAGCACCCCCACTAGCAGACCTGACACAGCTCCCAGTGTGGAGGACCCCCCCGAGGAAACACTGGAGTTAAAAGCTAAAAACTAAAAGCATAAAATAGGGCTAAAAGAATAAATAAAATACAATAAATGCAGTACCAAAAATATAATACGTAAGATTATAAATAAAATTGAATAAATACAGTACCAGTGATAAATAAAAACAGAAAATTATTTGGAATAATATCATCTTAACAAGCAAGATAAAAGCAGCAACATAAAATACGATAGAACCAGATAAGAGCATAAGAAGTGTTTAAAATATTAGTTAAAAGCCTGATTAAAAAGGTGTGTCTTTAATCTTCCCTACAGTTCTGAGGCTCTCCGGCAGGCTGTTCCACAGGTGGGGGCCATAGTGGCTAAATGCTGCCTCACCATGGGTTTTTGTTCTGGGTTTTGGTATGGTTAAAAGGCCAGTGCCGGAGGACCTCAGGGTTTGCGAGGGTTGATATGGTAAAAGCAGATCAGATAAATAAGAGGGCGCAAGGCCGTTAAGACATTTGAAAACCAGTGAGAGAATCTTAAAATCGATCCTGAAGTGAACGCGGAGCCAATGCAGCGACTCTAAAACCTGTGTAATGTGCTCCCACCCTCTGGTCTTTGTCAGCAGGCATGCGGCTGAGTTTTGTAACAATTGGAGATTTAAAATACTCTTTTTGGGAAGACCAGAGGGTAGGGCATTACAGTAATCTAAGCGACAGGAAATAAAAGCATGCATTAGCACCTCCATACTGGCCTGAGAGAGAAACGGGCGGACTCTGGCTATGTTCTTAAGGTGATAAAAACCTATTTTCGTTATATTTTTGATATGTGGGATAAAATTCAGCTCAGAGTCAAAAGTCAGGCCCAAATTTTTTACTGATTGGGTTGGTTTAAGATCCTGTAGTTTTGGTAAAAGTTTCTCTCTCTGGCCTTCAGGACCTATAACTAAAACCTCAGTTTTGTCCTGGTTGAGCTGTAGGAAATTCTCTGCCATCCATGACTTGATGTCTACAATGCAGTTAAAAAGGGCATCAATTGGCCCTGTGTCATCAGGAGACACGACAATGTATAGCTGTGTATCATTGGCATAACTATGGAAGCTGATGCCGTGTCTCCTGATGACGTCCCCAAGGGGAAGCATGTAAAGATTAAAGAGAAGTGGACCTAAAATTGAGCCTTGGGGAACCCCACATCCAATTTCATGGGTTCCTGAGGAACATGTATCCATACTTACATAAAAGCATCGGTCTATGAGATAAGAACAAAACCAGTTAAGGACGGTACCGGAGAGGCCAACCAGGTGTCTGAGTCTTTTTAATAAAATGTGATGGTCTACCGTATCAAAAGCCGCGCTTAGATCCAGTAGAACCAACACTGTGAGCTTTTTGTTATCTAAATTCCACCTGATGTCGTTTAAAATCTTTAGAAGGGCTGTCTCGGTACTATGGTTCCTCCTAAAACCAGACTGATGCCTCTCTAAAATGGTATTTCTGTTTAAAAAGTCATTAACTTGGTTAAAAACCATTTTTTCTAAAATTTTACTTAAAAACGGTAAGTTGGATACAGGCCGGTAATTATTAAGAACGTTGGGGTCTAAGTTGCTCTTCTTCAGAAAGACACCCGTCTGAAGAGAGCAATTCATGATGTTTAAAAACTGCTCCTCAAAGAAACCATAAAACGTCTTTAAAGGTGATGTGGGAATTGGATCTAAAAGGCAGGTTGTTGGGTTTACTTGGGAGAAAACTCGACCAAGTGTCCTTGCATCAACCAGGGCAAAACTCTCCAGTGTTTCCTCAGGCAAGGATAACAGTCCAGGTGTGGTAACAGACAGAACTTTCTTGGATAACAGACTGGATCTGATGTCCTTGATTTTAGTTCTGAAGTGGTCTGCAAAGTCTTCACAAAGATCATCTGTTGGTGTCTTAAGAACTTTATTAAAATCAGTGCCTGTTAAAATATTAAAAGTGGAGAAGAGTGACCGGGGTTGTTTTTATGGTTGGTGATGAGTTGTGAGAAATGGGAAATTCGGGCCTTTTGGACTGCGTTATTGTAGGTTTTGAGTTGTTGACGTAAAATCTCATAACGGTCAGTTTACTCTTTCTCCACCTTCTCTCAGCACTCCTGCATTGTCTTTTCAGTTTATTAATTTCACCGTTTTTTCTCCACGGGGGTGTAGGTTTTCTTTTTATTGTTTTCGTTACATGTGGAGCTACTGAGTCAAGAGTTGACTTCAGTTTGCTGTTAAAATTATCAACGATAAAATCACAAGGTGCAGGTAAAACTTAAGCAGGATTGCTCTGTAAAATCTCAATAAAATTTGCAGCCACTTCAGAAGTAAGACAGCGCCTCCTCACTGTTCCCACCGGGGCCTCCTCCTGGTTAAAACTGGTGATGTTAAAAAATACACAGTAGTGGTCGGACACAGCCAGGTCAACAACAGAGGACACACCGATGGACAGGCCATGGGTTATGACCAGGTCCAGGGTGTGTACTCTGTTGTGAGATGGCTGTGTGACGTGCTGCTTAAAATCAAGACAATTTAAAAGGTTTAAAAACTCTCTGGATATTGGATCCAAGGTATCATCAACGTGTAGATTAAAATCAGCAGTTATTAAAATCCTGCTATAAGAGGTAAGAATGATTGATAAAAGTTCAGAGAATTCACTGATAAAAGAACTAGAGTGATGGGGTGGTCTGTAAACAGTGATGCAAAGAATCGGAGGGCTACTAAAAGTAAAGGCATGGTGCTCAAATGACTTGTAACTGTTAAAAGACACTCCATTTGAGGTTGGTGTGTCATTTGTAATGGATGCCATCCCGCCTCCTCTTCTACCCTCTCTAGTGGAAAACAAAAAATTAAAATTTGGTGGGCAGGCCTCGGTGAGTACAACAGGTGCATCAGTGCCAAGCCATGTCTCAGTTAAAAGAAGACAGTCTAACTTATTATTAGACTCATGTATATGACAGCAGAATGTTGTGTACAACAGTTTTATTGACATACAAATGTTTAACATTACGAATACGAATGGTTAAAATTATGCACACATCTT
The DNA here is from genome assembly GCA_026686955.1 of Epinephelus cyanopodus. Taxonomy (NCBI): domain Eukaryota; kingdom Metazoa; phylum Chordata; class Actinopteri; order Perciformes; family Serranidae; genus Epinephelus; species Epinephelus cyanopodus. The sequence goes on along the minus strand of CM048932.1, from coordinate 3,286,586 downwards.
TTTGAAAGTTGTCTTACACCATACTTGTTACCCTATTTCGTGTGTAAGTGTGCACAATGAAGAGACAAAAGTCATTTGACAAACTTTATTTTCAAATTTCCACAAACAACATCTGATGGCCAATCCGCTTCTCCTGGCAGCCTGCAAGACACAGAAAAGATGATGAGCACGTAACTTCAAGAAACAAATTCCAACTTCACTACTGTATTTTTTTTTTTTTTTTAACATTTCAGTTATATTTTAGCCAGATTGAAGGCTTTGGGTCTGACACTGCTTAATTTACTGTTGAAACTATTAAATAACTGGATCCGGCGTTAACTCCGTTAACTGTTAACAGCAGCTCAACAATCAGTCCTTCATCTCGGAAAACAGTGGTTTCAAAACTGCGCTATTACCTGTGATGTTAGCCACTGGGTCAGTTTGCTTTGCAGAGGAGGAGACCTCGACTGATGAATTGCCCATAAAATCACATTAACAACATACCAAAGGCATCCTTAAACTTCTCACCGACACTTGAGCACCCGTTCTGGGATACACAGTGTCGGCCCGTCCCGCCTTACCTCTGCGCTCCTTTCCCAGACACTTGAGCACACGCCCCGGAGGTCAGGCCAAGGGTCCGTGGGACCACGGTTGGCAGCTCCGGGCACTTCCACTTTAACCCAAAATGAGTGCTCATGATAACCAGATGAGCAGATAATGTCAGCTAGGGAAAATAAAATGAAAACACCACAGTTGTAGCCTGTTAGCAAACATAAGCTAAACCGCTAAACTAGCTATCAGCTATCAGTATGTAGACGATAAATGGACTGCCTTCCGTTTCCACTATACTCCTTCTGTTGTATATATATATATATATATACATATATACATATATAAGTTTATATATATATTTTTTTTTTTCTTTGTTATGCACCAATACAGCAAGCAGAATTCCTTGTATGTGAAAACCTATCTGGCAATAAAAACCGATTCTGATTCTGAATGGCACCAAATACACTACTCAATGCAAGAGGTCTTTATTTTGTTGCCACTGGTCATTCAGGTTTCAGTAGTGTGGATATTGGGGCTGGGTATCGCCACTTATTTCCTGAATCAATTCAATTTTGATTCAAGGGGTCCCGGTTCGATTCGATATCGATTCAAGTGGAGATATTTCAGTTACAATACCAATTTTTGCTAGTATGTGAGATTCTCAGAAAACTAATAGTGTAACATTTACCAGGAATTATATGTTAAAAAAAATAAATTCACAACAGGAATAAAAGTGAATATTTTATAACTAAATGTTGTTTCTAGAGCAGCAACAGTAATATTAAAACAGCAATGTCACAATTTAACCTTTATCTCACTGGAAACAAAATAATAATCTTAATAAAATAGGGGCGTCTGTGGCTTGGTGGTAGAGCGGGCGCCCCATGTGCAGGGCTGTTGCTGCAGCGGCCCGGGTTCGAGTCCAGCCTGATGCCCTTTGCTGCATATCTCTCCCCCTCTCTCTCTCTCTCCCTCCCCCCTTTGCGCTTCACTGTCCTGTCAATTAAAGGCAAAAAATGCCCTAAAAAATATCTTAAAAAAAAAAAAAAGAATCTTAATAAAATAAATCATATTCCTGACATCACAATATATAGTGAAATTTAGAAAGGCTACATACATATGCTATGTCTTGGGGGTCAATTTGAGTGGCCTGTGGTGAGGCTTAGCTGACAGCCTGTCAGTCAAAGTGCCCCCAAAGAGGACAAGGCGGTTAAAAAACAGCTCAAAAGTTCAAAACAGCAGTGCGCAATTTGAGACAACACTGATCAAGAAGTATATAGTGTACATAATCTACTACATTGAAGTGTACTAATTTAAGTATGTGATTTGAGACACTCTTAGTGTCACAGGACCCCCTGTAGACAGCCTCAGTGTTTCCCCTCCAGCTTGGTCTGTTGTCCAGTTGAACTCCATTGAAGATGTCTGTATCCCTCCAGTACCTCAACATCCTCTCCAAGAATGGAGTCTTTGCTCTTCTAAAATACATCATTCTCTCTAGCTCCTCAAATATTGAAAAAGGGACATCATGCATTGTTAGAAACCACAAAGGTCATGGTAGCAGACCAAACTGCAGGCACCCCTGGTTAGCTTGGAAGGCCAAATGTCTCTATACTCTTAATGCCATCCACTACTTCCTGTCTCATCCCTCAGAACCCCCCCTCTCTCTCATCAACTAAATCATATCCACCACAGAGGAAGGCAAAAATAAAAAAAGAAATGGCAGTATAATCTGGCATAAACCATTTTTACCCCTAAATAATGACATGTTTAACTGACTGACATGTTCTGGTAATGTACAGTCATGTTATGGCTTGATTTCATTTCGCAAGCAGATCTTACACTGACCTCTTTCTTGACTTTGCATGTGCAAACTGGTGTACAATATCTCATGGACCGCGGAATGCATTGGAACAAGGGGGGGCTATAATTTCAAGTCAAGCAGAGGGGGTGGGAAGGGCATATGCATTGAAACAGACAATATTACTGATGTATTGAATAACGTTGCGGCGCACTTTATTTTAATTCCGACGCCACACAGTCACATCTACAGTACATGCATGAACAGGAACACATGCCTGTTCAGATTAACCCCTCTGATCCCATTCTAAACAGGCCAAGCCTAGTTATACATAAATGCACAAATGAGTCCACAGTGGAAGCTGGAGTAATTTGATCAATTTTTTTTTTCTGTTTACTTGAAAAAAAATCAGATATCGACTTCTTTCTCTTCATTTTCCCAGATGCAGCCAGCGCTGGTGCCCACTGTTGGCTTGTGACGCTCACGCAAAACTCTGAGTATTTATGCCTGCACAATAATAGAGATGCATTGATTTTGTGTCTTCTCCCGTCCCGCAGGAGAAAACACGTCATTTTATAGGATATTAATAAAGAGATTCATGGGGTTGTTTGTTTCGTTCCCCTGGTCTGCATGTCTTTTGATGCACTGGTCAGGAATAGCGCTCCTATTTCGTTGTTTTCATTTAGTTTTTAATGAAATAAAGGCTGTTTCATATTCTGTTCTCCTCCTCTGTATTTATTTATTTTTCTACCTTTTGTATAATCACACAGTGATTGAGGTTAAGGCAAGCCCGGCGCCAGGATGAAGTTACTGAGGGGGGGTTTAAAATTACGAGGGGGGCAAATCTTTATTATGCAACATAGGTTCACACAGTGAGTTATAAAGAGCGCGCAGCCGTGCGTAATTGTCGCGCATAATGACAGCTCGTCGCTGGTGAAACACAATAAATTGCACGTCTTCTTTCATGTTTGTCTCATGACAGATGGAGCTGACAGACAGACAGGTGGAGCAAGTGGCAAATTGGTATGAAAGCTGGTTCAGGGCATATTTGTCCATTTATGAATAAATATGGAGTGGAAACATTCATGCATTTGCACCAAGTTCCTGTGTTGACATCCTGTCGGTAGGCTACATCTTCTTCTTCTTCTTCTTCTTCTTCTTCTTCTTCTTGTGTTTCTTCTTCTTCTTACTGTTTAATGGCGGTTGGCAAACAGCAAATTGGCCCATTACCGCCACCAATTGGTGGAGTGTGGATCAAAATGACTATTACTATTTGCGTTGGGTCCCGCAGGGTCCCAATGCAGCCCTCTATGTCAGAGTACAAAAGTTACCCGGACCATGGCCACCCTGGCCCCCCCGGTTCCGCAGTCTATGCAATATCTTCAAAATCAATACCACTAACAAGTTCATGTTCAATGGCCAGGAGGGAAAGTGCAGAAAGCCTTCTCTGTGACATTGTGGTCCTCAGCTCATTTTTAACTCCTTTTAAAACTGAAAACGACCTCTCACCCTCACAGTTCAAGACAGGCAAGGTTAAAAACATTCTTAATGCAACATAAACATTTGGAAATGTTGTCTTAAGTCCATTTCTCTCACTGTGCAGGTGATTTCTCATTCTATACAAAGTGCGTGAACTGAATAAGTTCGTCTGCCAAGGAATTGTCCAGGTCTGTCGGATAGGTGGAGCTTAGCTTAGCAGCTTTTTCACGCACATCACAATCACCACAGTCCCTCTCAAATAAAACGCCAAAAAGTTCACACACATCTGTGTAGGCATTGATCCGTTTGGATAGGTATGAACTAAGTCTGGCAATAATGACATATTATGTTTCAACCTTAAATCTCTGACTACTATCAGTAAGAGTTACATCACTGTCATCATCAGACTCGTCTGCAAATCTCTTTCTTTTTCTCACACGTCGAATGTTGAATTGGTAATCCTGTGCAACACTGACAGAGGGTGCTGATTTTTTGAGCTCTGCAAACTGGTCTTGTAAAGAGCCAACATACAGTTGCAATGACTGCAAAAAACCAAGAGCAGAAGCTAAATCCATGCCACTTTTTTTTTAGTTGATTACTTGTTGCCTTAAACCTACCCAGTACCCTGTCCCACAAGAAAGTCATTATTACTGTCTCAAGTTTATCAAGTTTAGAGACTAGTGCAGCAGCGCCGTTTTGTGGAGTCTGCTCTACAACTTCACTTACTACTGCAGAGAGATTTTAGTGTGTGGCAAATGTAATTGTCACTGTTATGGAAAACTGTGTTCCAGCGATGGGTTGAGGCGCTACAGAATGTGATGTAACAGGTCAAAAAAAGAGTTAACATCCTCACAGCAATTATCAATGCTGTTGACACCTACAAGGTTCAATGAATGAGCAGCACATGGTGTGTAATGGATTAGTGGGTTTTCTATTTTTTAATTGAGCCTGGAGCCCATTGTATTTGCCAGACATGTTGCTGGCATTATCATTTGTTTGTTTGTTTGTTTCTTTGTTTGGAGCCTTCATTAGATACAGCAGATATGCAGTAGCTATTCTTCCTGGGGTCCTCATATTACATATTCAAACAATATTTTCATCTTAGACACAGACAATACACTTCCATAACATTCATTCTAACAATTCTGTCCGAGTACAGTACAGATGTTCATCAGAAAAGAATGTTAAATTATTATAGAGTACTTCTGGGATTTTATTTATAATAATATTTTTAATGAAGGACACTTTTAACATTTAACCAGATGAGTTGATTATGCATTGATATGGCACTCGTTCTATATGTTGCCCTTATGGTTAATCCAGCCTTGACTGCCAGTGGCTCGCACGTGCGGCATCATCAACAGCTCCTCCCCCAAGTCTTCAACAGCCCCTCCCGTTGCGGAAGGCCACCTCGGTCTGTTTAAACTTAAAGGGTTCTGCCAATATGACTACCCTACGAGGCGGAAAATTGGGCGCCTCGGATCAACTCGCCTTTCCGCCTCTGTGTGTGTAATTGCTTGCAGCTGGCCAGCAAATCAGCCCAACATTCGCAGAAAATCTAGCAGTGTAAATGGGGCTTCTGTTTTTCTGGCTTAAAGGTACATGTAGAACAAATCTGTCCCCACACTCTGTGTTCATACCTTTTATGCAGAACAGTGAGGTGCAATAACGGCACAGCATCACCACCTTTAACAGGCTGTGTAAAAGGGGCATATGTCTCCAAACTCCTTCTCCTATCTACTACTGATACACCCCACAACTACAGAGTCGGGGAACTTAAGCAGATGACAGGACAGATGAAAGTTGAAAGTCAGAGGTGAAGAGAGTGAAGAGGAATGATGCTACTTTGCTGCTCACCATCTGTTTAGACACAGAGCATCATCATCATCAGAGCTGGTGTGTTCACATAAGGCCTATGGTGGGCCAAGGCTAACCTCTCCAGGACTATAAAACTCTGAGGGTGATGAGTTTCATCGATAGTGGCATAATAGTGCTTGAAAAAGTGGTATAAAAGCATTTGGAATAAATCAGATCAGATCAGGAAACAGCTCACTCCAATATGATAAAACATAGTTGAAATATAGAACAGGAGAAATCAGAAATACCTGTCAGTAATATAAGCTTGTTTCAAATGAAGACCTTGTTTTCTCGCTACAGCTCAGGTAAATAAAGGCCCAGGCTGGTGTTTCAGAATGTCGGATAATCAGTCTTGTTATATATTCATGTTTCACATCATACTCATACTACTGCTCCATTGTACCACTTTCTGTCAGGCCTTGTAGGATGCCACCAACCCCAAATCTGCAACAGAAGAAAGCCAACAGTAGAGATGAAACCTCACTGCCCATAAATCAGCTCTCGGACAACCCTCACTCCTCCAGCTCTGTGACCTTGGACAATCCCTCTGACAGCCCCTGTCTGTCCTCCTCAGGAAAGGTATTCACTCTCTGCCAAGCATTGTTGGGCCTCTTAATTTTTATGCCTCAGCACTGGCAATAGCCATGGCCAGAGGCATTAAGTTTTCAGGCTGTCTGTCTGTTCATCCATCAAACCCATTCTCGTAAACATGGTATCTAAATAATGCCTAATAAATGTTCTTCAAATTTTGCACAAATGTTTAATTTGACTTAATGATGAACTGTTTAGATTTTGGTGGTTAAAAGTCAAGGTCACGGTGATCTTGTATCAGTGCCATTCTTGTGAACATGATATCTTAAGAACACCTTGTGGAAATTTCTTGCAAAATTGGCACAAACATCCACTTTGAGTCACATATGAACTGATACGAATTTGGTTGTCAAAGGTCAAGATCACTGTCGTCTGTTGCATTCTCGTGGCTACATCGCAAGTACTCTCACGTGACCAGCCTCCCTTACTTCGGAATGGGAGTCTGGGGACATTAGTCTTTCATTTTGTAATAGAAATGAGCGGGGATATCCAGACCATGTGACGGCATTGCCATATGTACGGTACGTGTGTTGCATGTAACAGAGACGTACCAGAAACACAGAGAGCAGGTTACCGGTGCGTAGTACTGTGATGTGGATTCGTAATGTAGTCAGTCATGGCTCAGACTACTACACCGAAACGTGTGGATATTTGTTGGGTTTGTTCGGCGTCGGGGGAAAAGCAATTCCGGTGTAGGCGGGTGTAAGGCAAAGCTAATCAGCCGTTGGTCGAGGAAGTACGGAAGTACATGGATTTGGATCCAGTCACATCACTGCCGCTGGGAGCCAGCGCTAGTTCTATTACAACTTTCCTATGGGAATGTCCACAGACGACGGAATCAGCCAGCGTGCTGACATCATCAGTGTCTGCGTAAGAGACTACATCTCAAGAACACCTTGAGGGAATTTCTTTAAATTTGACACAAACATCCACTTGGACTCAGCAAAGAAGTGATTAGAATTTGGTGGTCAAAGGTGAAGGTCACTGTGACCTTACATCCTTCGCATTCTTGTGAAACTGATATCTGAAGAAGGCCTTGAGGGAGTTTCTTGAAATTCAGCACCAACATCCACTTGAACTATAGAATGAACTGATTAGAATTTGGTCACCAAAGGTCAAGGTCACTGTGACCACTCAAAACATTTTTGGCCATAATTCAAGAATTTTCAGTCACTAATTATGACAAAATTTCACATCTGAAAGGATATTAAGATAAAGGGTTGTAAAGTGCTCTACAATGGTTCAGGTCATACCTAACAGACAAGCGTTTTTGTATGGGTATTGCCGACGCTAGGTCTGGTGCAACAGACATCCACTGTGGGGTGCCTCAGGGGTCAGTGCTAGGTCTGATTCTCTTTTTTCTCTTTGGTCCCTCTTGGCCCTCTTATATGCAGCCACAATATCAGTTTTCATTTTTATGCAGATGATACTCAGATGTATTTAAGCTGTTATCCAACAAACTATCAAAACACAACTAATCTACTAAACTGCGTTCAGGACATTCACAAGTGGATGTCACAAAACCTCCTGCAGCTTAATGATGACAGAACAGAGATATTGATCAAAGGTGATCAATAGCGAAAATGTTAAAATGTCAAACATTCTTGGTTCTCTGTCTCACTCAATAACTTCACACTGCAGAAATCTTGGTGTCATTTTTGATCAAACCCTCAGTTTAGACAAATATGTAAATTCAGTAGTTCAATCCAGCTTCTACTATCTCAGAAATATCTTGAGAGTCAGATCATTCCTATCCAACAAACATCTGGAAGCTGTTATTCATTTATAACCAGTCGTTTAGGTTATTGCAATTCCTTGCTCTCTGGCATCAGTAAAAAAAAATCACATCTCACCTCTCACATGTCCAGCTAATCCAAAACTCTGCTGCCAGAATCTTGACATGGACTAGAAAACCACACCAATCCTGATTTTATTGATTCCTTACAAAGCCCTCAGAGGCCTTGTTCCAATTTAAATATCAGATCTTAAGTTTAAGTTTATTAATCCCCCTGAGGGGAAATTCAATGTTTTCACTCTTGCTTGTCAATTACACACAGGTCCGAAAGACACACACATGCACAAACAGGACCTATACATGCACAAAGTGGAGAGAGTGAGGGGCTGCCCTTGGTGAGGCGCCCCGAGTGGTTGAGGGGTTCGGTGCCTTGCTCCAGGGCAGTGCCCAGGAGGTGAACTGGACACCTCTCCAGCCACCAGTCCACGCTCCATATTTTGGTCCAGACGGGGACTCGAACAGGCGACCCTCCGGTTCCCAACCCAAGTCCCTATGGACTGAGTTACTGCCACCGCTTTCATCATTGCCCTATGTTCCTTCTCGCACCATGAGATCCTCAGATGCATCTTTTCTTGTTGTTCCAAGGTCTCTTTAATCAACACAATAAAAGCAAATTATATTAGATGTGGCGGAGGTCATTTACACTCCCACCAAATCATGAGTGATTTTCGGAACAATATAGGATGTAAGCACAAATGATTTCTAACTTGATAATGACCTTTGATTCAAACGCCTACAAATACTGTGAGTCCATCTTTCTACAGAGTCTAGATGAATGTCCACATAAAATATTTCACACTGTAAAGGATATGGTTCTGAAGTAAAGAGGAAGGTTAAACAGTCTCTAGGAGCAGGATCGGCTTCTGGACCAGACGTTTGACCACAGATGGCTTGCCAGAAAGCTGTCCTTCTCTTTCCATCTTCTGGTCTCCAAGGAAAACCTTTATTCTTCATACAAGTTCATCCTTATCAGTCACTGTCTCCACGACCTTGGCCAATCTCCACTCATTCCGTGGCAGATCATCTACTTTCTCCATGACTATGTCACCGACTTTAAGGTTACTTTTTGGAGTATGCCAGCGTTGTCTGGCAATATTGGAGAGGTATTCTCTTTTCCAACAACTCCAGAATTGCTCTGCAAGATACTGAACATGATGCTGCCTGTTAGGCCCATATGCATCCTCTCTATAATGAATCTGCCAGGAGGTGGTAGCACTGCCACAGACTTCATAGTGAGCAGGTGATTGGGCGTTAGTGGTTCAGGACTATCTGGATCATTCAGGTTGTCGACTGAGTGGAAGACTGTTCACAATAGCCATTGCCTCGTATAAGAACATCTGCAGAGAGGCATCGTCCAGCCTGCCTGATGACAGTGAGAGAGTGGAACGAAGAACATTCCTTACTGTTCTGATCTGTCTCTCCCATACACTTCCTGCAAGGCTGGAGTCGGGGGTGTTAAAGTCAAAGTCACACAGCCCTTTCGCTAAAAATGCAGTCAAACGTTTATCATCAACTTGCCTTAGAGCTTCTCTCAATTTATTTTTAGCTCCAATAAAATTTGTTCCTTGGTCACATTTGATCTGACGTTCTGCTCCTCTGATGGCGATGAAACAAGGAAGGCCATTGATAAAGGAATCTGTTGACATGTTGTCCAGCATTTCAATGTGGATAGCTCTGCAGCAATGGTATGTGAAGTGGAGGCTGTATCTCTTGTGCACCTTGTGCCCCTGTTTGGTGGGAAATGTACCAAAACAATCCATTCCACAGTAGTTAAATGGTAGCGATTGAGCTACATGCTCCGATGGCAGAGCCATTCTCTGTTCTTCTGCATATCTCCTGAGTTTCCAACATTTGACGCATTGATATATATGAAGAAACAGCTCTGTTCATTCCTGGAATCTAGTATCCATTTGATCCAATCTCATTAATTAAGACCCTCTCCTTGATGTCTTGCTTGTTCATGATTTCTAGATATTATAATCTCGGTAATGTGATGATCATTTGGAATTATCACTGGATGTTTTTGCAGTGTAGGGAGAGATGCATTTTTCAGTCTTCCTCCCACCTTGAGGATTCCATCATGGTCAAGAAAAGCATCCAACCGGTATAGTTTATTCTGAGATGAACGTCAAGCTCCCTTACTGGGCAACTTGATCTCTTCTTGTACACTTGAGAGAATGCCAAGAGTGTGCAAAGCAGTAATCAGAGAAAAGGGTGGCTATTTTGAAGAAACTAGAATATAAAACATGTTTTCAGTTATTTCACCTTTTTTTGTTAAGTACATAACTCCACGTGTTCATTCATAGTTTTGATGCCTTCAGTGAGAATCTACAATCTAAATAGTCATGAAAATAAAGAAAACGCATTGAATGAGAAGGTGTGTCCAAACTTTTGGCCTGTACTGTATGAATAAAAGAGAGAAAAAAATAAAACCAACATTGTCTAGAGAGTAATTCAGTGATAGATATTCTGACTGAAGCCTATAAAAAGCAGAATAAAAAAACTATCTCAAAAATATATCAGGGCCTTCAGAAACAGGACGGAATCAGCACAGATTATTAAAGTAAAATGGGAGAAAGAACTAAACAGAAATATCACAGGACAAGTGGCGTTCAGTGTGGAATGCACAGCATTCATCCACAAGTTCAAAGAAGTGGAGAATATTTGGTTGGAAAATTTTGATCCGCTGCATTATTACACCACATATAAAGAGCAAATTATCTCAATCACAGGAACAGTGCTGGAGGCAGTGCGGAAACTTGAACACTGATCACTCCCATATCTTCTGGTTATGCCCAAAAATCCAATTCTTTTTGGGAAAATATATGTCTAACTTTGGGAAAGATTTTGGGATATAAAATTCCTAATGATGTTTAAGTTTTGTATTTCTGTGCTTTGAAAGATGATGTGATTCAAATGAAAGACTGGTATCTTAAGATGAAAATCCCCCCCCCCCCCCACACACACACACACACACACTCACACACACACACACACACACAAAAGGCTGAGGACAACATTAATTTGGATCTCTGAGGTCAGGCACAAGAGCTCGAATCCTTTGTAGAGTGTCTAAATTAAACCAGAGGTGCAGGTCACCCTGAGATCCTTGAGTGTTTGGATTGATTTTTAATTTCACTAATAACTGTTTCATCAATGAATAATAAATAAGTGAAGTTCTTTGCTAAGTTAGCTGTGGTGTTGTTTTCCTCCCCTTGTTTCCAACAGATCCTAAAGTCACTGTTCCCTCAGTGGGCTGTTATGTCAGTGCGGTACTTCATCATGAAGAGCAGCAATGTCAGGAACATAGACATTTCTCAGCAGAAAGGGATCTGGTCCACCACACCAAGCAATGAGAACAAACTCACCAAAGCCTTCATGGAGAATAACCTCATCATCCTTATCTTCTCTGTTCAGGGCTCTGGACACTTCCAGGTAACACTCTGATGGATGGCAAAACAAATGCTATATATAGTTTAATTTCTGTTATCACATTTTAGACCATATGTACTGAATCTTGACCCCACTATAACAGCGCAGTACAATTAATATGGGTGTGAACAAGCGGGAACCTACAGGACTGACAAGTAAAGCCAATGCGGAAGTGCCAAAAAACTGCATTTCATTGGCTGGTCAAAACTTAATGGGTCATTCCTCACTATTGGTAACATTCCAGTCCCTGGGACAGAGCCCCTCGTATCTTACTTTACATAAACCAAATTTTAATATGAAATACATTTTATTACAGATAGAGGTCTCCCATGTAATATTAACACAGAATATTGCCTGAAAAAAATGTATATTTATATTTATATACCTCTTTTTAGGCACAAACACACGTTTTTACCATGTCCCCAAGGCAACTTTTCATATTTCAATGAAGAATATTTCATTAAAATAATAAATAATTACAAAAAATAGCTTTATTATTGTATATATCAAGATTAAATAATTAAAATTCTAAATATATGTTTGTGGCTATATCACTGTTATTTAGGTGTTCCATTGAATTTACTGAGTGTCCCCCGAATTGCGTTCCACCCTTTACATTGTGGTTTTGAGCCTACCAAACCAAGTAAAACTACAATTCCCATGATCCAACACGCAGGAACTGGAAGCAGCCTTTTGGTGGGAAATTTGAAGGAGAAGTCAGAGATAAGAATCAACATCTCTTGCCGTTTTTGCATGTTTTATAGTGTAAATCCACATGTCCTACTCTTAAATTTCCACCCTGTTACGCTAAATTGTTGAGAAAGTAAAAACAAATTTGAAAATTTTTTAAATATGTTTGATGTCCCTATTTATGTACTGTTTAAATCTGGAGAGCTAGCTAGTCAGGTCTGGAGTGCTAGCTGGTCAGGTCTACTTTGGTTGGAAATATTCCACCCAGGGTGGAAAATATCTAATAATAATACAGAATATGCACTCTCAGATGATGATGATGATGATAGTATTAATGATAATTATACTAATAATAATAACAATAACAACAATAATAATAATTATTATTATTATACTAATAATAATAACAATAACAATAATAATAATAATAATAACAATAACAATAATAAGTAATAATATTATTATTTATTCTTATTATGACCATATTAGCATACCTATCGTTATTATTTAATAATAAAAATATGATATATGTACATTTCATGATCATTATTAGATATTATGATATAATGAACTAATTTGTAATGAATCTGTTCTTTGCCAATATAAAGCCTATAGAATATTTTTTTTGCGGAATGTGGGCATTAATTGGGCTTTATCATTTTAAAAATACTGAATGAATTACTCTATGGTTTTAAATGACATGAAATGAAATACTGAATTACTCTGGTTTTAAATGACATAAAATGAAATACTGAATGAATTACTCTGGTCTTAAATGATAAGAAATGAAATACTGAATAAATTACTCTAAATGGATGAATATCTCTACAGTTAGAAATGAAAATGGAATGAAATTCTGTATTATTTACTCTAAATGAATTGATTAGTCTGTTATATGGTTATAAATGAAATGAAAATGAAAGACTGAATGAATTACTCCAATTAATTACTCTCTCTTTAGAGTCCAAATGAATGAATTCATCTTCTGTAAATATGTTTAACTGTAACCTTGACTAGTACTGCCGGTGTGTGGTGGTGGTGTCACTGGGGGGGCAATTGCACTATTTTCTTGATGGTATTGTATGTGGATATAATAAAAACGTTCAATAAATAGCAAGTTACAGCTAATCATTGTTGATAATTCCACCCTGTTACGGTACTTTCCACCCTGTGGCGCTTGTTTCCACCCTGTTACACACAGTTTCTTTTAAAATGATCTAAAAACAATGGTATTTTTTCAGAATGTTCTTACGCTAATTTGCAGTCCTGAAAGAGACAATGAGAATATATGTGTTTTATTGTGCACATATCTATTTATCTTGAGCATTTTGGCTAAATTGGGTGTGCACATGGACATTTTCTAAACAAAAAGCCTATATTCTACACAATTATTCCTGTATCTTCATTATTCAAATTTAAAAAACATATGTTATGAAATAAGGGACACATAAGGTATAAGTGCTGATAAATATTGTTGAATATTTACATTATTAACATTTAGCAATACTTATGTATATGTCCGTAACAGGGTGGAACTCTAGCACGATCCATGTCTCAGCAATCCATCCATAATTATTATCATTTAAGTGCCTGAGCTCTAAAAATACAAATTCCTCAAGGTTAAACATGTCTTCTACCTAATGACATGTTAAAAACATCAAAAATTCACAATATTATTTTCAAAACTTAACACCTTGAAAAGTTACCAGTAGCGAGGAATGACCCTAATACAAAAGTGTTAGAATTTAGGGTGATAACATTTTCCAACAAAGGGCATCTGTGTGAGGTTGGAAAATAAAGCTCCACTATGTTAACATTACTTGGGTAAGTAAGCTAAAGCTTACTTAAAGCTATGTAAGTGATTTACTTGACATACGGGGGCAATGTATTGTTGAGATTAATGCTAGACTTGGGTAGATAACAGTTATGTTACGTTAAAATGTTGGAGACTGTGTGCAATTACAATAAAGTGTATGTGTGTAACTTAAAAAATATTAATAGTCACGTTTATTGTGGTTCAGAAATAACGTTATTCCAACTAAATGTTGCATCTTTGGTTAAGCTGGAGTTGGTTATTGAGGCTGTACGGCAAGTTAACATAAACTTTGATGATCCACAAACCCACAAGGTGTTACTTTTATTAATATTATTGCTAAAACTGGCAACTGATTGTGATTGGCTATTGGCTGAAAAGTCGAGAGGTTGTCTGCTCCGTTCAGTGTTTTAACATCATCTTTGACACTTACAGAACTTAATTGTGTGTTACATAAGTAAATGTGGTATGACAAAATTGGTGGGGGGTTGATGTGAAATTATGACAACTTAAAACTGAATGTTTTTGTAAATACAGCTTGGCTGCATCAAACCTAACTGTAGTACAGCCAGATAGGCAGGTTTTGGGGTTTTTTTTTTTCAAAGTAAAGCTAATTGCAGCGTAGTGTCACATAACATTTCATGATATTTAAATTATCATTTCAAACTCTGATTATGGTAAGTATATGTGTGTGTAAATATAGGCTATATATATATATATGTGTGTGTGTGTGTGTGTGTGTGTGTGTGTGTGTGTGTGTATGTGTATATATAGTTAATTTAATCCCCCGCGATGATGTAGGAAATGCAGCCCTGACTTGTAATCCCCCCCTAGAGACCTGCGTGAAAACCAGTTGCAATGCTTCATTTGTCCACGGGGAGGAGCACTGATTATCACCAAAATATTGTAATATCTGCAGATTTGGGAAAGACGATTTATCAGCTTGTCCATGGCTCCACGGAGCCACTATTTAGCCTAGTAGCATTTTATGACTAGGGCGAATTACAACTATACAGTACAGGCCAAAAATTTGGACACACCTTCTCATTCAATGCGTTTTCTTTATTTTCATGACTTTACATTGTAGATTCTCACTGAAGGCATCAAAACTATGAATGAACACATGTGGAGTTATGTACTTAACAAAAAAATAGCCACCCTTTGCTCTGATTACTGCTTTGCACACTCTTGGCATTCTCTCGATGAGTTTCAAGAGGTAGTCACCTGAAATGGTTTTCACTTCACAGGTGTGCCTTATCAGGGTTAATTAGTGGAATTCCTTGCTTTATCAATGGGGTTGGGACCATCAGTCGTGTTGTGCAGAAGTCAGGTTAATACACAGCCGACAGCCCTATTGGACAACTGTTAAAATTCATATTATGGCAAGAACCAATCAGCTAACTAAAGAAAAACGAGTGGCCATCATTACTTTAAGAAATGAAGGTCAGTCAGTCCGGAAAATTGCAAAAACTTTAAATGTGTCCCCAAGTGGAGTTGCAAAAACCATCAAGCGCTACAATGAAACTGGCACACATGAGGACCGACCCAGGAAAGGAAGACCAAGAGTCACCTCTGCTTCTGAGGATAAGTTTCATCCGAGTCACCAGCCTCAGAAATCGCAAGTTAACAGCAGCTCAGATCAGAGACCAGATGAATGCCACACAGAGTTCTAGCAGCAGACCCATCTCTAGAACAACTGTTAAGAGGAGACTGCGCGAATCAGGCCTTCATGGTCAAATAGCTGCTAGGAAACCACTGCTAAGGAGAGGCAACAAGCAGAAAAGATTTGTTTGGGCCAAGAAACACAAGGAATGGACATTAGACCAGTGGAAATCTGTGCTTTGGTCTGATGAGTCCAAATTTGAGATCTTTGGTTCCAACCGCCGTGTCTTTTTGAGACGCAGAAAAGGTGAACGGATGGATTCCACATGCCTGGTTCCCACTGTGAAGCATGGAGGAGGAGGTGTGATGGTGTGGGGGTGTTTTGCTGCTGACACTGTTGGGGATTTATTCAAAATTGAAGGCACACTGAACCAGCATGGCTACCGCAGCATCCTGCAGCGACATGCCATCCTATCCGGTTTGCGTTTAGTTGGACCATCATTTATTTTTCAACAGGACAATGACCCCAAACACACCTCCAGGCTGTGTAAGGGCTATTTGACCAAGAAGGAGAGTGATGGAGTGCTGCGGCAGATGACCTGGCCTCCACAGTCACCGGACCTGAACCCAATCGAGATGGTTTGGGGTGAGCTGGACCGCAGAGTGAAGGCAAAGGGGCCAACAAGTGCTAAACACCTCTGGGAACTCCTTAAAGACTGTTGGAAAACCATTTCAGGTGACTACCTCTTGAAGCTCATTGAGAGAATGCCAAGAGTGTGCAAAGCAGTAATCAGAGCAAAGGGTGGCTATTTTGTAGAAACTAGAATATAAAACATGTTTTCAGTTATTTCACCTTTTTTTGTTAAGTACATAACTCCACATGTGTTCATTCATAGTTTTGATGCCTTCAGTGAGAATCTACAATGTATATATATATATATATATATATATATATATATATATATGTGTATGTATGTATGTATGTATGTATATATATATATATGTTATTTTTATTTATTTTATTTTTTTTTTTGTTACGACCCGGCTCAAGTGGCTATAACAAAAGGGAGACACTAAAGATATTTTATTAGAAACAAATCAAACCAAATTAGACCAAATTCACAAATAACTAAGTAAGAGCAACATATGGAGTGTGAATGTCAGCGATATTAGTACTATGTGTACGTATTAAATGATGTGTGTGAGAGTGTGTATGTGTAGGTGATGGAGAGTGCATGAAAGCAAAGAAACTAAAACATCACCAAACCAGATCAGAGTGGTTGCCTGTAGGGTGAGTGAATGAATGAACACAGCTTTTATCACTTTCAGTGCACCAGGCCCAGGTGCACTGAGTCGCAATCAAGTCAGCCTGGGAGAGACAGGCCTGACAAACTCACAGTAGACACACCCCTAGATGACACAGGGATCATCACAATATATATACATGTATATATATATATATGAAAATATATATATATATATATATATATATATAGATATAGATATAGATATAGATATATGTGTGTGTGTGTGTGTGTGTGGTTTTTTGTTATACAAAAACATCCAAGCACAGGGCAGAAATCTGAGAGCAGAAATTCCACGAGCGCACAGAAGCAGCTTGAGCGCGACGATAAGAGCTGAAGCTGGAGCAGGAAATCTGTGCAAGCAACATTGTATCTGAATGTGAGCACACAGTTTGAGCAGAAACAGAGTAGATCTAAGCACAAGCAGAGGCTATTTGAGTGCGACGGCAGGGTTTTAAGGGACAATGTTACAAAATTTGAATGTGAAATCAATAAATAATGCTCTCAAATTCATATACCACTTTCCTGAATAAAGATAGGAAAAAAGCTCCACATGTCCTGAGGTCCTTACACTTATTGAGTGTTATTAGAAGAAAACCTGATGTAACACAGTGGTAAACATGCCTCTGTCCCAGCTGTTTTGGAACATGTTCAATTTTCAATTCAATTTTATTTATAAAGCCCAATATCACAAATCACAATTTGCCTCACAGGGCTTTACAGCATGCAACATTCCTTTGTCCTTAGGACCCTCACAGCAGATAAGGAAAAACTCCCCCCAAAAAAACCCTTTAACAGGGGAAAAAAAACGGTAGAAACCTCAGGAAGAGCAACTGAGGAGGGATCCCTCTTCCAGGACGGACAGACGTGCAATAGATGTCGTACAGAACAGATCAACATGATAAATAAACAATAAACAGAGAGAGATGCAGGACAGATGGTAATGACAGTAGCTTACAACAACATAGTTATATTCTAGTTACTGTGGTACAATATGTTAAAAGTATATATTAGTATCTGATAGTATACATATGTGACAATAGTCATATGTGTATAATAACAGTAGAAGTATGATTAATGATAACAGCAGCAGCAGGAGGTATCTGGCAGGACCACGGCAGCAGCACAACCACACATGCCGCACTATCCAGGCACTGCTGCAATACGAGTTCACCTGAGAGACAGTGGAGCACAAAAGCTCCGGAGAAGAAGCCGAGTTAGTGACATCCAGAATGGCCGAGTTAGCAAGATGAAGTAATAGGACACGAGAGAGAGAGAGAGAGAGAGAGAGAGAGAGAGAGAGAGAGAGAGAGAGAGAGAGAGAGAGAGCGAGAAGGAGAGAAGGTGCCTGGTGTGTTATAGGGGGTCCTCCCGCAGACTAGGTCTAAGTCAGCCTAACTAGGGGCTGGTACAAGGCAAGCCTGAGCCAACCCTAACTATAAGCTTTATCAAAGAGGAAAGTCTTACGTCTAGTCCTAAATGTGGAGACAGTTTCTGCCTCCCGGACCGCAACAGGAAGATGATTCCACGGGAGAGGAGCCTGATAGCTGAAGGCTCTGGCTCCTGATCTACTTTTGGAGACTTTAGGTACCACGAGTAATCCTGCAGGCATGTTGCAGGCATCAAAATTAATGAATGTATATTTAGAAAAGTAAATAATGTTTATGAATTTGAACATTAAATATCTTGATTTTGGACTGCATTCAATTGAATAGAAGTAAAAAAGGATTTACACATCATTGTATTCTGTTTTTTTTTACATTTTACACAGCATCCCAACTTTTTTGGAATGGGGGTCGTAGATGAGCTCCACACGGTTATTTGAAAATACACTATACCCTCAGTTTATTTATTTTTTTCAAGTCTGCTGTGTTGTTCCACACTAAACAGCTTAAAAGTAACTATTCCTCACTTCTGTGGCTTTGTGTGGGTGCACATGAAATGATTCAGCACTCAGCATTGTTACCTTTTCTGAAAGAGAAAGAAAGAATCATTCCAACAGATATTTTTGACAGCTGTCATCAACACTGAAATGAACAGGACCTGCATGAAAAAAAATGTATCTGTGGACACTGACCTTAACCCACTGACCTTAACCAAAGAGCGTTGATATTAATACACACTCACTAAACCTTGAACTTTAACATTACTCTGTTTAGCTGGGAGAATACTAAATATTAATCAATAAGAGTTTTTGTGGTGTAATGTTTACTAAGTTAAGTAAACTAAATTTCATCTGCTGGCTTTTGAGCAATCGGCTCACAAAGATGCATAACGTTACCGTTAACCACCACATTACTGCTGTTATGCTAACCACACACCACACATTTTAACATTAACTTACACACGGTAACATTAACTTCAGCTCATGCTACAATTACATTACAAGATAAACGTTACTCTTTTTTTATGTATTATTTGCCGAATGTAGACATGAATGCAGTTAGCTGACACTAAGTTGACTTTAACTCTTACCTCTAAAGTTTACCTCAAATTACGGAAGCTAACTTAGCAAGCAGAGATTTAGCACGGCAAAGCCAAGAGCAGTGTTCAATCAGGTTAACCATGTAGGTGGACGTTTGTAGTGTCCACTGGCTGCCTCATTCAGATCCACCCCCGGCTACTCCATAGCTTCACCCTCTCATCCAAAAATGTGCATGTCTGGCTACAGAAATCCAAGATGGCAACAGCTAAAATGCCAAACACGAGGCTTCAAAACGGCAGTCCATAAACCAGTGGGTGAAATGAACTGATAGGATTTTGGTGCTCAAAGGTTAAGATCAGTGTGACCTCACAAAATATGTTTTTTGGCTGTAACTCAGGAAATCATACCCTAATTATAACAAAACTTCACACAAATGTCTAATAAGAGAAAATAATGAGGTGATGGAATTTTATATCCAAAAGGTCAAAGGTCAGCTTCACTGTGACACCATAATGTTCTGCATAAAACTTTTTCTGACCATTCTTCAACATCATATATCAGGAACAGAAGGGGAGACATTTGATCAGATACTGAATTGGTGACACTCTTCTTGGGTGTTCACTTTCGGACACCAAAGGCGAGATTGTCTTCTTGTATGGATCTTCTGTGCTCTGGGGAGACAATGGGTGCAAAGCATCCATATTTTCACAGACATGAATATATAAAATGTAAGTGACTTGTGCATGAGGTAAGGCAAGTTAGCAGAGTGAGATGAGCCAGGTTATGTCAAGTTTCCTCAGTATTGTAACTCTTAATAGCATTGCTTACTTATGGCTTGTTATCTGTCTGCTGACCCTAATTTTCTCAGAAATCCAAAATATTTCCACATTGATTTATTCACAAGTAAATGTTATTTTCGTCAACTTGTTCCTGGCTGCTTGCCATCATCAGCCTGGCACTATTTCACAATGACACAGAATTTTCAAATAAAGTCATATTCTAAAGATAATGATAGTGATCGATGTTCTCCTTGCATCAATGATTTTTGGAGCACTGATCATTGAATCAATACTTTTCATTAGGGATGTTACATCTCTAATGAAAAGGTTATTTAAAACATAAAAACAGAAGTAATGTTTTTCCTTTTTTTTGTCTTTCACAGGGCTATGCTCGCATGACATCAGCTGTCAGTCAGGAGAGCTGCCAGGACTGGGGCTTCATGGGACTAGGAGGAGTTTTCAGTGTAGAGTGGATCCACAAGGAAAGTCTTCCCTTCCACTGCACCCAACACATCCTCAACCCATGGAACGACAACAAGAAGGTCCAGATCAGCAGAGATGGACAGGTGAGAGGATGATGCAACTGAGTCTGGCTCATGTCGCAGAGTAGTGGTGGGAATCTCCAGGCACCTCAGGATTCGATTTGATTACAATTCAGAGAGCGATGATTCGATTTTAAAATTATTATTTATGCATCACAATGCATCATTTTTTTTATTTCTTGACATGATTTATTTTTCTTACTGTGTGACTGCCTGCTACTCTAAAACAATGTGTACATGTAGTCATCCATAAGGAGCCAAAATACTTTTATGAATATCCAAAAGGTCAAAGGTCATCTTTACTGTGACATCATAATGTTCTGCATAAAACATTTTTCTGGCCATCACTCAACTCTAATTTTGGGTGTCCAACTTGAAATTGTGCTGATTGTATAGATTTTTTGTGCTGCAGAGAGGAAAAAGTGTTTGTGAAGCACTTTAAGTTGGCTGGTGTGCTGAAGCATGCTACAGCAAGGCAGAGATTCTAGTTCTTTTTTGAAAATCTGACAGGTCAGAGTCGTTGGACACGCTGTGGCACGCTCTTGTTTTCCTTTCTTCCTCACCTTGTTAATGTCCCGCCTGACTTCATAGTTTATTTTACTTGCTCTGCTCTTAAAACCCTGGCAAAACCAAGAGGCCTATGTTGGCATGGCAAAACGTATGACTCAATGAGCGCAGCCAGCTTTTCATTGTGAATTGTTTTCCTCTTTCTTCAGCCTTACTCTGATTTTATTGCTCTACGAAGAATCTGAAAGTATAACTCAAGTTCCAGTTGGTATCATTTCCTTTTGTTACATTCATAAGGTTCTAAAGGTTTTATTTAAATGTGTACTTCTTTTTGTGATAAGCTCATAATTTTGTCTGATATCAGGTAAGTGCAGCAGCGTTTCTCCTTCTCTTCTTATGCTGTATGCAGGCAGTCAGTGGGTTTTGGGCAGTCAGCAGGACACCACTTTTGGCAAGAGCAGGAGTTCAGTTGTCGTGAGTTTTTGTGGTTTCGTTGAATCTCTTGTTCTGAAAGTTTGTCTTGTTTGGAACTTGTTGAAGTGCAAGAAAGCAGTGCATTACAGTAGTATAACGGCAGGGCCACACTATTCTCGCGCAAGCCCGTTCACATCAGACGTGCATTTCTCCACGCCGGTCGACAAGCGCTTCTGCTCCCAGCTGTTTGTTTCTCTGTTTGCGTGTGTCTGTTTGTTTGTTTGTGTGTGTGTGTGTGTGTGCGTGTGTGTGTGTGTTCATCTCTCTCGCACTCTGATTAGATACCACTGACCAATAAACACAAACACACACACACATATACATCGCATTTGTCAAATGGGGTGTTTTATTTTGAAATTTGTTTTATTCTGAAAATTGACCGGATGCTGCTGTTGTTCCTTTGTTTAACACATAGCGTGCCGAAGTCACGCCCCTTCCGGTAGAGCTCATGGGACCTTAGATCGGAAAAAATATGAATGGCAGTGAATGGGGAGAGCAATATTATCTTTTGTTCCCGTTTGAGTTGCGACATGAAATCTAAATATGTTGTTACTGAATTTAAAACATACATTTTAAGGTCAAGAAAGTCATACTTTGTGGTAAACTGTTGAGATATAAGCGTTTTAATTAGAAAGACTCAAGAGCACACAGGAGGAGGTTGCGTATGTGACGTCATAGCTTTCGCTCGCTTCCTGCAGCTCGGCCTCCCCGCTGAAATTCCACTGTTTTATGATTAATCGATTTATGATTGAAGATTTCTGTGTGTTTTGTGCCAGGTTGCAGTCGCTCCAAGCTGCTGGAAGCAAGCAAAGGCTGTGACGTCACATACACGACCACCTCCTGTGTAGTTTTTCTAATTACTTTTTTTTAAAAGCTTAAATCTCAACAGTTTTACCACAAAGTATGACTTTCTTGACCTTAAAATTTATGTTTTAAATTCATTAACAACATATTTGGATTTCATGTCACAACTCAAACAGGCCTAAAAGATAATATTTCTCTCCTCATTCACTGCCATTCATATTTTTTCCAATCTAAGGTCCCATGAGCTTCACCAGAAGGGGCGTGACTTCGGCACTCTATTCGCTCGCGGCTCGTGCAGAAAATAGACTAGATGTTGAAACGATTGCTGCAGCGCCGGTGTGGATGACACAATCGGTTAACATGGGCGCCGAAAGGAAACTGTCTTTGCTTCGAGGCGCTTCGAGGCTATTCGCAGCGCTTCCATGTCTGGTGTGGCCCTGGCATAAGCATCATAGCTCTCAAGCCACAGTTATGCCTAAAAAGAATAACGGGGTAAAACTGATCCCCAATCACTTGTGCTTCTGTAGCGGTTTGGTACTATCACATGCATTGTGTTGTTTGACAGATGATAAGGACAGTCACTGTCAGACTCCGATGCTGCTTTATTGGCATATATCTGGTAACACAGGAAAAATATCTTTTCATCAGGTCTCACAGCCACAGCTCAGGTTTTAACATAAACAGGAGTCCTCCCGATAGCTTTTACACATGAACAAAATAAAACTGCAATTGAATAAAGAATATTAAAGTCCGTGTAAAGCAAATGCAGCTATTTTCTTGTAAACACATTAAATAGGTCATAAAAGTACTCCTCAAATGTGTAAAAAAGCCTTTAAACCATTTACAGTTGAATTGTGGAGCCAGGCACATGGCACACCCCGGTAAAGGGTTTTTTGGGGGGAGTTTTTCCTTATCTGCTGTGAGGGTCTAAAGGACAGATGGATGTCGTATGCTGTAAAGCCCTGTGAGGCAAACTGTATTTGTGATATTGGGCTTTATAAATAAAATTGAAAATTGAAACTGTGTTTCTAGGTTTCAATTTTCTGGATTTAATGGGTGAGTCTTAAATCATAGCCGCGTTACGTAACGGACCTATCCCTGCTACAAACACGCCCCCTGAGGCTGTAGCAGTATGAATACACACTCTTGTACAGTAGGTGGCAGTATGCACCTGGAAGTTGTTTGCAATCTGCCAATAAACTGAGAGATGAAGAAGAAGCAGTAGAAGAAGAAGAAGAAGCAGTAGTATAGAAAATCAGCAGTTTCACTATATACATAGATATATCACATTTTTCACGTCACTATATCACTGTTTAGACTAATCTGATGTTTGTAAAGTCAATAAACACAATGACTGAACAAGCATTACTATTTCTGTGTGCATGTTTTGTAATTAACATGGTTATTCGGATTAGCTGGGCAAACCGTTAGCTGTTAGCCGTTAGCGGTGTCTGTAATAACTCAATAAACGATCCGTGAAAAAAATATTTTTCCAGCGGATGCCTTAGTTACAACATGATTGAGCTAGCAAAGCAGTTTTGTGTTGCTATGTGTGCTATTTATTCAGTTTTGGGAAATCACGATGTCTAGAAAGCATCAGTGATGGCAGCTAAGAGAGACAGCTAACAGCGACAGCAAAGCTAACAGGACTTTATCTGTTAGAAGCCTCCCATTGTCGGATACGACATGAAACTACTCCAGTTAGCTCAATCATGTTGAAACTAAGACATCCACTGGAAAAAACATTTTCAGTCAGTGGAGCCGAACCGACACTCTCCCTCCCTGGATTACATCCTCCCATTCCGCTGGCTGCCAGTGCGGGGTTACGTCTTCGTACAGTACACGGAGGCAGCTTCCCTCCCACGAGTGGGCGTGGACTGAATGGCTGCAGCCTGGAGTCATGAGACAAGAGAGGCTGCAGACATACCCTCCGGACACGCCCCCAGCGTTTCACAGCAGGGAGAAGTGCTTGTTTTTCCATGATTTTGAGAGCTAATTTTATATACTTAGCATTTTTTTTAATCTTTCAAATTTGGCTCAGTGATTAATGACACATATTTCTGTGATGTGACAAACTTACAACTGACATTTTTTGCTGCTTTACACGGACTTTAAAGATACCTGGTAACACAGGAAAAATATCTTTTCGTCAAGTCTCACAGCTCAGGATCAAACATAAACTGAAAGAAAACAGATTTCATGAGACTCCAGGGCTCCAGACTAACTTTTTCTACTAGGAACACCAGCGCTCCTTACTGAAAATTTTAGGAGCACCAGCACAGAATTTAGGAGCACTATCTATATGACGACACAACATAGGCTACTCATAATTTTGTCTATATTAACTGCATTACTGATAATTTAGCAATAAACACAGACAACCCTGCCTCTTAAATGATGTGTGCAGCGGCGCTTTTGCTCCATCATTGCATCTGTCCCTTCATAATTTATGCCTGATGCTGTTGTTGTGCTTAACCAGCGTTTCATGTTTGAAGTGTGTGTCGGCGAATTTAGTTTTCCCCACAAATTTCGGACCGCATTGAGAGCAGTACACGCAGGAAATCACTTTCTTTTCTTTACAATATCAACCACGTAAATTCAGTGAACCATTCTTGTCGTAAATGATAGGGCTTTGGCTTTTTCAGTGCTGCCACATCACCTGCTGCATCCTCATTCGGGCTTCCATAGTCAAGCGCACTTCCGCGTTGTAGTTTCCTCTAAAAATGTCCGTGAAAAATCCCCGCGATGTGGAAAAATACATGCCGAGCAGTCACTGGTGCGCAGAGTGGAGTCCGCGCGGTCGTAAAATCTGAGCTTTGCACGCGCAGGGCTTGCGGACGTCCGCTTTGAGTCTGCGCGGTCTGCCCAAGTATGATCGGGCCTTAACCCCTCACACAGTGCACACTTGATGCGCGGATGGGCTCTGACGGCACCCGAATCTGCATCTATCCATCAATCATCCATCCGCCACCCATCCGAGCAAATTAATTTTCTATAATTACAAACCCGCATCTACCCGCACCCATGTGCACCCGCATGTTTATATTATCAGGAAAGATTAGATCCTGGCCGATCCCATCAGCTGACTGACATGAAAATAATCAATAAAATAGCGTCGTTACTCCGTGCGTAAAGGCGCACATTGGCACTCTTAATGAGGAGACACTCATTTCTGCTGCAGCGGGGATCACTGTGTTAAATAAACCCTTCCATATGACTGCCTTCGCGCCCTCCATCATACTCCGGTGTTCTGGTCCATACACAGGGGTCCTCAATTAGGCTCAATGAGAGTCTGGCCGCCGGCCAGATTGTGCCTGACTAAATATAAATATTAAAATGTGTTATTCACTTTTTAGAGCATGCAATACATTTTCCCCTTATTAATGTTTGTCAAAGCAATTTGTAAACTTTGTTTTTAAAGGGTGCAATTTAAATAAAAGTTATTATTAGGCTATTATTTTCACCCGCCCATAACCCATCCGCCATTAATCAGATTGTTCATTTTTATCACCCGACCCGCCCAATCCACGGATTTACCGGGGACCAGGCGGTTATAACTGCCATCCGCGCATCTCTAGTGCACACGTACTAAAACTGCTGCACTTTGCTATGATTACTGGCGCCCCCCGCCTCGCAGTGCACATCCAGACACACATGACAGACAGACAGACAGACACACACACACACACACACACACACACAGATACTCGCTTCCCCTCCTCCATGAAATGCAATTATGAAACAAAAAAAAAAAAAGGGGGAGAGGGGTGGATTTGTAAGTCGTGCTGGTGCTCCTAGTTAAAAAACTATGTCGCACGGCCTCCAAAAAAGGTCGCAAAATGCGACCAATTAGGCACAGTCTGGAGCCCTGGACTCACTAGCTGTTAAAAAGTCATGCTGCGGGGATTAGCCACACACTAACTTTGAGCTAGCAAAGTTACTGAACACTTACATAGCAATTTACTCTTTGTACATCACAAACAACAACAAAACACAACATCAGCAGTTGTTGTCTGGAACATATCTTCACATGTATGACAAATAAAGTGCCTTAATTTCGTTGTACACACAATGGGTGAAATGTGAGCAGAGGGAATTTGTGTGTTAACTGTTCGCAGATGAAAATTTACGTTCATGTCCGCATTCATCAATACTTTAGTAGCTCTGATCTTTTTGTAGCTACTGACAAAATCTGCTCCTGATCACTTGTAGTGTTTGTGTAAATTTAGTAAAGCACATAAATATTGTTTGTCACTATTGTTCTTTCTACATGCTGAATGATGATAATAAAAATATCTGTAAGGACAGCCGGATAACAGCCTCTTTGGCCTCGGTTCCTGGGTTCAGCAGGGGCAGCAGGAGCAGTAGGTGGTGGAGCCACAAAGGAGCACGTGCCAGCTTAAAGAATTATTTGAATTTGAATGAATAAATCTGATTTGAAAAATGTTTAATTTACGTTGTATTAAACAGAGCTTTAGGCTATTAAGATTCA
The DNA here is from genome assembly GCA_026686955.1 of Epinephelus cyanopodus. Lineage (NCBI taxonomy): Eukaryota > Metazoa > Chordata > Actinopteri > Perciformes > Serranidae > Epinephelus > Epinephelus cyanopodus. Next base: position 3,259,671 of record CM048932.1, on the reverse strand, counting down.
AATAATTTGAAGACGATGAATACAAAACTGCTGCAGGCTATATGTTATCTGTATAATTTGTTAAAATAAATGTTAAATAGCTCTATTGCGACAGCCATCACTGATAAAGAATTTTTCCATTACGCACAAAACATCTCTGGCTTCCCGTTCCCACTTCATTCAGAACCCCTCAAATGAATCTTCTGTTTGTTTGGTGACCACTACGCTATCAGTGATGGTTTTCAGAATGTAATATGATACAACACCTTACTGTCTGCGTTTGATGTTGACTCCAGTGGAGGCATGTCGCTGTCTCCGTCAGGAACATAGACTGTATAAAATAATGGACGTAGTCAACGTGACATCACCCATCTGTTTCTGAAGAGTGGATTTGAAGCTCAAAATACTCCGCTCTGGACGTCGCCATCTCAGCAGTGCCTGTCTCCGCCCAACTCCCGGATAATCAAAAATGGGCAAAGAGGCGGGTCGAAGGAAGCCTGGTTGCTTAAACACACCCACCTCGCTTGGCGCTGCTAAGTTAGCTAAGGCTAACAAGCTACAAGGCTAACAAGCTACACTACTTTGGCTAGCCCTGTGATGGTGCCAGCTCCCCTGCAGCTCCCTCACAAAACTTGAGGTAAGTTGAGTTTAGCTCAAACTAATGTTATACAACAAACCTTGAAACAATGATTCAGCTGTTGTCTTTAAAAAAACGCTTCAACTTTTTCAAAAAATATATAACGCTAATTATTTATTACACTCATTTTACTTTCATATGCAGTGTGGAGCACTGGTGACAGCTATGTCCGGCGTGGTGTCCAGAGAGCTGCAGAGATCTTGGGAAGCACCCTCAGTATGCCGGGCGTCCATGTCTGCTGGTTTGGCTGGGGTGGATTGCAGTGGGAGGGCCTTCTCTCCTTCTTTTCCCACTCCCTGCGAGGAAGAGCAGCACCAGATGTCCTCATCATCCACTGTGGCGGCAATGACATGGGGAAGGTCAGCAGTGTCAAGCTGGTCAGCATGATGGAGGAGGACCTGCACCAGCTTCACCTCCAGCATCCTGGCATTAAGATAGTATTTTCTTCATTGGCCCAAAGGTGCAGGTGGGAGGCTGGTGGCAATCCAGCAAAGATTGATAAGGCCAGGAAATGTGTTTACAGTGTTATGGCTACATTTGTTCATAGTTTAAATGGTGTTATTTCACAATCAAATCTGACTGTCAATTGAAAGGACAAACAAATCATACACTACAGATAAAACATTAAGCATTAATGTTTAACACTGTCACTGACAAAAAAATTAAGCAGTCCATTTCTGTGTGGGCCTGATTATTTTAACTTTGTACTTGAAGATAACTAGCACCTTACACCCAGCAGCAGAGCCTGAGAAGATTTTGGAGAGTAACCCTTGTTTGCTGCTCTGTTAGAAGTCTAGTTGTAACACAGAAGAATGGGACTGGATAAAAGGGCTCAAAGTGAAAAACAAAGAATTAGCTGGACACAACAGTTCTGAGGCCCCCAAGGAGGTATCACTTGTTCGCTATGTTTCCAACTCTGAGAGGGTCTTCATCAGGCAAAGGTATCGTGACGTTTTTATAGTGAGGCAAACAAAAAGATAATCAGCCAATTATGTGTTGTTGTTTTTTGTAGCCTCACTATATAAGCCTCAATACCGACTAAATAATACCTCCTATGGTACTTAAAACTATTCAGTGTGCAGATATTTCCTTGTTTTTCACAAAAGGAGAATCGTTTCTCATTGAATTTTCTTTATTTGTCTTAAAGAAATGTTCAAACAAAACCAGCACATAACATCAGCTTTTCATTTTTTTTACATTCTGCTAAGATAAATGCAAACTTGGGTAAATGTTAAGACATAAATGAAAACATTAAGATGTCATTAATAACTATTATATTTTGTAAATGGTTTAAATCACCACTATATTTCCAATCATCACAGGAAACTCATGAATGACAGCTTTCAAAAAATTTGCTTTTACTCTTAAGTAAATTTTGTCTGATCCACTTTATATCACAAAAATTCTAACCATTACACAAACAGTTTAACAAAATTAAGTCAAAGCTTGCATTCATAAAATCATCACTATTAAAAGGTTACAAAAAGTACACATGAAATAAATGAAAAGATTTATAACAGTAATTTTAAAACCTATGAATTAGGACCAACATTCGTTCCTCTGTAAAGAATCTCGGCGTGGTTTTTGATAGCCAATTCAAATTCAACAAACAGATCAGTGCTGTTGTCAAAACTAGCTTTTTACAGCTACGTCTTCTAGCCAAAGCCAAGCGCTATTTCTCAGCTGCAGACTTTGAAAGGGTGATCCATGCCTTCATAACCACCAGATTAGATTACTGTAACTCCCTTTATGTTGGCCTGGATCAGTCCTCCCTCAACCGTCTGCAGCTCATCCTGAATGCTGCTGCTCGCCTCTTCATGGGCAAGAAAAAGCGCGACCACATCTCACCAGTCTTAGCCTCCCTCCACTGGCTCCCGGTCCATTTTCATATTGATTTTAAACTCCTTTTAATTGTTTTTAAAGCCCTCAACGGCCTGGCCCCTCTGTACCTCTCTGAGCTCCTTTTGCACCACACCCCAACCAGAACCTTAAGGTCTTCGGACCAGCTACTGTTGGTGGTGCCAAAAACCAGACTAAAGTCCCGAGGTGACAGAGCCTTCGCAGCGGCTGCCCCCAGGCTCTGGAACAGCCTCCCCCTTCACATGCGATCATCCCAGTCCCTTGAGACTTTTAAATCCTCCCTAAAAACCTTTCTCTTCCACCTGGCGTATCATTCAGCCTGAGCACGATGATCTCAAGTTCTTTTTTTTTTTTTTTCTAATTGCTATTTTAATGTTTGCACTGTTTTCTCTGTCCTCTCATCGTTGTTTTCTACATCTTTTCTATTTTTATTATTGATGTTGTCTTAACTCTGTACTCCCCAGTGTGCAGCACTTTGGTCAATTGCCGTCGTTTTAAATGTGCTCTAGAAATAAATCATGACTTGACTTGACTTGACTTGACCCAGTGTCATAATTTGCAAAATCTTAATTTCTTGTGAAACAAGCTCTTTACCGTGGAGTAAATATCAAATTGGTCGAGAAGTTGTAACTTTCCTCAAGTGTCCTACATGAGAGAAAGATGACAGGTTAAAAACACAGGTAGAAAACATTGACTACAGCCTGTCTTGGTTAAAAGCCCACTCACCACCAAAATGATCTTATTGCTGAGTAAGTGACTGTCATTCATAAAATAGTTTTGTGTTTAAGTTCTGTAGATATTCAACTTTATATTTGAATGTGATTTTAAATTTAACTGTACTATCAAAACAACTGGAGTATGAATGTACAGTATGCAATTCATCCACATTAATATAATTGTTGCTATCAAAAGGAAACTGAACTGTTCTCAAAGCTCACTGCCACTGTGGAATCATGCTATGTTTGGCTGTCTCATTATGAGAATATTTTTTCCATTGGTTCTTCGCAGACTGTGTGTGGGGGGGAAAGGTAGTAATTCTCACTCTGATAAAGGGTCTTTGCATAAAAAGCACTGAAATGTTAAAGTTGGCAAATAAATGTCATGTTCCTTGATTGATAAGATCTTTATTTGGCCTTTTGCATCAGGGGAAGATTAAACTGCACTGGTGTGTCAGTAATTTCACCTTATCAGTAATAGTACAGAGCAAGCTGTGCCCTAATCAAGATCTTAGTAATGTATGACAATTAGTAATTTATGTAATGCATTTAATTGTATTATGGACAATAATTCATCATTTTAAACTAATAAGTTTATTGACTCTTTGTAAGGTACTGTATGAAAAAAGGTGTCTTTATCCTGGAGGCAGTGCTGAAGTGATGACTCTGTCTTCTGGTGTTGAGTGTTCACTGGTCCAGTCTGTCCGGGTCACCTAGAGGAAAACTTTAGACAAATAGACAGTAATATATGTGTTAGCTACCTACTTCACAGACACCTTTACATGCAAACAATACAGCTTAAATTACTTCAGTGTTCAACAGATCATAATCAATTTATGTAAGCAAAACAAAAAGGTGGTGACCATCAGTCCTGATATTCTGTCTGTGCATTATCTATTATTGTGTAGCTACAGGCCTATATCATACACTAATCTTCTTAATGTTTTATATGTGACAGTCAAATGTCATATTAGGTTTTTTTAATTACGTTACACACCTTATTGTAATTTCACACAGTTCGCCATTTTTTATTTTACATACATAAGTATAGCCTTAATGTTACGCTAACGTTACACTGCTCATATGACAACGTTAACATTGCATCACGTTAGCTAACTAACGTGGTGGACCTTTATTTCCAAACCTCACACAGCCTTTTGTTCAAAATATTCTCTCCCTAAATGCCTAACGTTAAATCCTAACACTTCTCTGTCAGGCTCTGACTTCGATACATCCCCGGACTGGCGTCTAATAATAATAATCTTTATTGTCCCCGAGGGGAAATTTGGTTTCACGGATCTGTTCAACACAAAACAAGAGCACAAATAACATGTAGCCATATAACACAAAACATCACATCACAAAGACAGGTCACGGGAGCCACACAAAGGAAACAGAGAACCGTCCTAACGGCGAGGCAGTTTTAGATTGTTAAGTGCAGCGATGGCTGTTGGGACAAAACTCCTACTAAACAGAGCCTTCTTCCACTTGAGTGATCTGTATCTTCGCCCTGATGGCATGAGGTCGAAGTAACTATACAGAGGATGCTCAGTGTCACTTATTATCGAGCGTGCCAAGCGGATAATGGCCTTGTTGTTCATATCAGCAAGAGTGGGTATAGGAAGTCCGATAATCTTGGAAGCAATACGGGTAATACTGTACAGTTTGTTTCTGTTAGGCATGGACAGTAGAGTAAAGTAACATGCTGAGCAGTACAACAAAACAGGTTGGATAATGCTTTTGTACAATAATAACAAGAGGTGAGGAGCAACAGATAATGATCTTAGCTTACGGATAACATGAAGTCGTTGCTGAAAACGTTTATGGATAGATGTGATGTGTTGATCAAACCTGAGTTTATTGTCCATGGTGAGTGAGTTAGCTCGAAGGCTAACCGTTAGCTGGCTGGTTAGCTAGTTAAGGAGCTAAGCTTGTGTTGTATCGTATTGTCTGTGGCTCTGTAACTTAATGTGAATGTTGCTGCTGTGATACAGGTCGCACTTGAAAATGAGACCGCCGGTATCAATGTGATTTTAACGTTACATGTATTAAATAAAGGCTTAATAATATAATAATAAGCTGACAGCTAGGAGGTGACCGCAGACACCGATACACGCTGCTGACAAGCTAGGTGGTGACCGTAGTGACCACAGACACAGATACTGGCTAATTAGTGCTAACATATAAACATAATAAAATAATACTCAAATTTCCAAATTTCACTTACCGAAAAACCTGGAGCACAGACTTCTTGGACGGTCTGTTAGTATAATTAGTCGAACAGCAAGCCATATTACCCCAAAAGGCACAAACACGGCTGAGAGGACAGGTTCAATGCCTTGAACATGGGCACAAATTGGCTGAGATGATGCCGAGTAGACGGCCGAGTCTGAGCTCAGCTCCACACAGCAGAGCCAGCGGCTAATTAGCATGCTTGTTAGCCACCCGTGATGGTACGACCTGTCACTCAAAGTGGCCACGCCCTTAATTATGCACAATTTCAAACCTTAATAACATTTAAACGGAAGAGTTTACAGTTGTCATGAAAGGGAAAATTAACTATGGAGACCAAAACCATTTTTTGTACCAAGCCATAAACATGTTTATTTCTGCTCTAAAGCTGGGCATTTTAACATGGGGGTCTATGGGAATTTACTCACTTCCGGAGCCAGCCCCAAGTGGACAGTCATTGAACTGCAGTTTTTGACATTTCCGCATTGGCCTCACTCGTCTCCCCTGGAGGTTGGGGCTTGGTCAGGAATAATTCCTGACAAAGAGGTCACCCAATTATGCCAGAGATGCAGCAGAGAGTTGTGACTGTGAGCCTCCTCCTCCTGTGGCTGCTGTATTTTTTTTGTGTGTGCTTATGCGTTTCTTTGCCTACAGTTTCATATCAAACCAAGTTTGATATGAAGTGAACCAAGTGAACCAAGCTTCAAGTCCACTTCACCCAAAATTATTTTGATCTCCGCTTCGGAAAAATTCTTTTTTCTTTCTTTATCTTGCTTTCTTTGCGCCATGACTGACAGGTGGACAGGATGCACCTACACCTCCTTATATGGTCATCATTGGCTATTCATGGGCGGGGATTTATGCTAATTGATGATTATCGGGAGCGCGCTGTCACTTTACGATGGATTGGCATTCATGAACATACACACGTGTTTACGATCAAATATGAGTTTCCCATGGCGTTCCTGAATCCAGAGTAGGCTTTTATGTGCAAATCTACACACAGATTTACTAACTTTTCATGAATGAGACCCAATGACAATAAAGGCTATTCTTTTCTATTCTATCAAAAATAGTTATATTAACTAAGTTCAGTACAAGCCAACCTACTGTACCATGACTCCTTCCAGTAGCAGACTGTGCTTAGAAATGGGGCGCACCCGTAAACTCTGTAGGGGCTTGTACGTGTGGTGTTCAAGTGCCCACGGATAACTAAGAGTTTGTAGCTCATAAATCATAATAAAAACAACAAAATAAAACCCTGAATGCAACTTAATATTATACAGGCAGGTAAATAATAATAAATTATAGCTGCTGCGCAGCAATGGTTCAGGGCCAATTCTGAGCAACAAGCAGAGTGTAGGAAGATGAAAAAAAGGTGGCATTCTAAACATAAGAGACTATGCTCTATCTCACTGAGCTAGTGAGAGACAACTCTGCGGTATATATGTTTAAAACTTCTTCTAGCTCATTATAGGAATTCTGCAGTTGCAGTGATTACTCAATAAATCAATAAATCAAAACATAATTAATCCACAACTATTTCATGATGGATTGATTGTTTCAGGCATCAGTGTTGGAGTTACCTTTGCAGATTTGAGAATATCCTCCTCAAATCTTGCTTTATCATGGTTTTGGACCTTTAGTCAGACAATGTGAGATGTTTGTGGATGCCAGGTTGGAACTGGGGAAAGGTAATATGAATTTGATCCTCTTATGTTTTTTTTTAAATCTTTAAATGGCCTCGCCCCGCCCTACCTCTCTGAGCTTCTTCACCCCTACGCCCCTGCCCAGTGCCTAAGGTCAGCTGATCAGCTGCTCCTTCAGGTACCGAGGTCTAAGCGAACACTTAGAGGAGATCGTGCATTCTCCATTGCTGCTCCAAAAATGTGGAACAATCTACCACTGCACATCAGGCGGGCCTCCTCACTGTCTGTTTTTAAAACCCACCTTAAAACCCAGAACATGTTTCTTCATGCCGGTTTTGTCATGAACAGCACATGTCTAAGTAGGGCTGATGAAATGAGTGTAACGGTTGTGCTTAATGGCTGTATTTCGAGACATGATAAATGCACTGGAAATATTTAGCCAAATAAATAAATATATTCCATTTGCAGTCATGCCACCCTTCCCCCTCTCACAGAGTGGACAATGAGACGTTAGAGGCAGTGCGGATTAAATACGTATTTAGAAAGAATTTCAATTCAGATTCAAGCGCAAAATAAGGCTGCTGGATTTAATTTCAGTGATAATGTGGATCTAAGGTGGATATAGCGTGACATTAAATTTGTGTGAGACATCAGTAAAAATCTGACTCTACTTCTCCACCTCGCCGTCTGTGTCGCCACTTCCCAGTGTCTCCTAAATGTGCGCACGCATGATTCAGAGTTTGCTTACAGGTGCGCACATTCTCCCGCCAAGTTTATTTTTATAAATCACAACCTTTCCGTGGTAAGTGGTGTACGCCACTTTCAAGCCCCATTTTGTGCATAAGCAAGCTTTATAAATGAGGCCCCAGGTCCAGAGTGTGACCCTGATTATGAGTAGGCTCAGCTACAGTATGTGCAGTGTGAGGTTGAAGATTGATAACATGTCAGCAAACTGGTTAGCAAAAATGGTCAAATGGTGTTATCAGTATGAATGTTGAAATCTCCTGAAATGAGGACAGGATCATACTCAACAGTGATTTTGGATAGAAGCTCACCAAATATATATATATATATATATATATATATATATATATATATATATATATATATACACACACAGTATATTTAAAGGTAGAGTGTGTACCAAAAGAAACATTTTTACAGAATATAGTATTGGGAAATTGCAGCAACACCACTACCCTTCCTATTTTACCTGCTACAATGTGAAAATAAGAAGTTTGGTGGAGAAGCTTCAATCAGCTCTTTGCTACAAGATTTATCAAGCCAAGTCTCAGTAAAGAGTATAAAATCTAGACTGTGTGATGTTGTAAAGTCGTTGATAATTCTTTTTGGTAAGAGATCTGACATTTAGAAGTGCAAACTTTAAGACGTTTACAGATGAATTATCAGGGTTTGACAGCTCCAAATCTGTGGTGTTATTGAGGGAGTCAAAGAGGGGAAGGGACCAGCGTCCCCTCCCGGCCTTCGCCAAAATTTAGGCAAAGGAGATAGTTATAAACAACTGAAGTCAAAGCAAGTAGTTTAAAAGCCACTTAAAACTTGAAAAAAATCAGTTTAAAATTGCGGGTGAGGGAGAGCACAGCGTGAGTCACATTCACCCAGCAGTGGCGTCGGTGTTTGTTGGACCCATCCACTACCTAAGTGTTTCCTTCATTTTTTAAACAGTGTATTACAGGTTAGCAGTGTGATGAATTTGCCAGTAGGTTATGCACTTCCTTTGCTCTGTGAATGTCATTACTGCATTTTAAACTTGAGCCTGTCTCTTTTTTGTCTCATGTAGGAGTTAGAGCCCCAGGCAGGCAGTCAGCTTTTGTCACTATGGGAGAGAAACCCAAGGAGCCAAGGGAAGTAAGAAAAGGCAGCAGAACACCTCTATGCACTTTTGTTTTCTAGGACGGCTGACATGTCATACTGACTGCACTACCGGTTCAGGAGAGATGACAGGACAATGGAAGAAGGACCCATTCATTTTAAAGTTCAGCTCTTGGCTTCTTCTGTTTCTGTGTTTTCTGTATTGAATAACTTCTCATTCAGGTTTCATTCCTGTTATTCAGAATGGTACTCATGTTCAAATCAAACACTATGTTCACAGTAAAATGTATGTGGCTCTGTGGATGTTATAAAATGATTTTTCCTTTAATCTTACAGTAATTAGAATGAATGAAACATGTGTATCACTATTTTTGATTTGATAAATGCAGAAGCCATTACAGTTCAGTCAGATTGTTGTAATGATATCTAGTTAGTTTAATGGTAATGTTTTAAGAGACTGACAAATGTATTCTATTTAAAGCATATAAACAAGGCTTCTCTTCACACCCAGTAGGAACTTTGGAGATTGTGTCTCTTAGAATGGTTTAAAATGTTGTGATGACGTTAAAGTGCCTCAGGCTCCATCATCAGGGACTCCTTTTGGGACTCATTTGAACCTGTTTGTCAATGTTTTGCTTCCTGGATAAAGACAGAAATTAGTTAATATATATTGTTTGCATTTGAATCTTGAACTTAAAGCAGGTTCCTTTTCTGGATGAGGAGAATGTCGAGTCCAGGTTTCCTTATGATTGTGTTAACAAGTTGACAAAAATAAATAGTGATTTCCACTTAACACTGTCAAAGTGTGATTTCCTCTGACTGTCCAGGTGCCAGAATCCACATGAAAGAAACAGGGTTCCTACACAAGTACGGAAAGTATGGAAAAGTATGTAAATAAATTTAATCAGTTTCCAGGTATTAAAAAGTATGGAAACTGAAAAATAAAGTATGGAAAAATATTTATGTTTCCAGACTATAGCCACCATTCTAAAATACTGTTTTCTAAAATAGAAAATTAGGTATTTCCTAAAATAATTTAATCAGTCTAGATCGTGTTTTATGCTGGGCCAAGCACAGTTTGTGAGAGCAAACGTCTCAGAAAACATACAGACCCTTTTACCTCATTGACAAGTGGTATGTCCAGTCCGCTGCCCCATGACCCTCCTCCAGCCCCCCAGGTATCAAATTTCACTCCAACACTGCACCTTTGACAAGAAGACGAGTTTCACATGGTTCACAATGGGTAGATGCAAGTTTTTGGATGGATGGCTTGACAATACTGTATATAAATACTGGTTGGCCAAGGACTCCCAATTCACACACAGAGCTAGATGCAAGCTTTGTGTAAAATCGTTTGACATCGCCAACATGGGGGAAAAAGGTGATTCTGAGCCACGTGACAGGAAAAAACACAGATGTCTCGTTACTGCATTACTTGCACCCAGAGTCCCAACCTTTTTACCTCAGCCCAGACATTGAACTTACCTGAGTTTTTATTTGCATGCCATTATGGTACTTGGCTACAATCGCCTATTAAAAATAATTAAATATGATGTGAAATATGAAACACTGATATATTTACTCAGATGTCGCATATTCTCTGAAAAAAAGAAAAGAAAAAACACAGAGAAGTCTGGAAAGGTAGGGTATGGAAAAGTATGGAATTTTGAAATTCCAAATGTGTAGGAACCCTGTTCACAGTATCTCTCAGCAGCAGTGGCATTTGCCTCTCTCTCTTTTTTTTTTTGGTCACATAAATTATGTATTTACGGCTTTAATTTTCACTTGTTATTACGTTCTTTTCTGGTTAAGGTGGCTCCTGTTGAGATGTAACTAAGAATGAATATAAGCCACAGGTCAGACAGCACACACCACAACATATTAGGCTTATTACAGTTCATTCACTGTAGTTCTGCCAGTTCTCCTAAGTTAGCCAACAGTTTAAACACATAACTGGCCTTGTTCTGAAGACTGCAGGACAGGACAGGTAGTTCGGGGGCTCAGCCACTAGGGGCGCTACAACAGACCCGGCCAAGCTGAGTCACCAATTTATGGGAGTGAAGTAGAGACTCACGGTAGCTCTGTTATGTGTGGAGGAAAGCAGAGACTGACAGCAGTGTTAAGTTTGTCTAGAGTCCAGAGGCAGCTGTTTGAGTTGTTACTTTGTATCAGTTTATCGGCCCCTTCAAGTTGCCACTTTGTAACGATTGATCCGCCACCCGCGTGTGCGTCCAGAGACACGTGAGTTATACTGATTACTTACCGGATATAGTATCATTTGTTTGTTAAGTTATATCTGCTGCTACAGTGTGTGTTTTCATTAGGTAGATGTGATAATTATTACTGCTAATGGTATAAACGGTCGTTAATGTTTATATCTATGCCATCGACAGTCTCCTTTCGTCGTCACTTATGTATATGTGTCATAAATATGCATATTTATTATATATCTGTGTGTGTGTGTGTGTGTGTGTGTGTGTGTGTGTATACATACATATAGATATATACATACATACATATAGATATATATGTGCATATGTATATATATATATATATACATATGTGCCTGTGTGTGTGTGTGTGTATACATATATATATATATATATATATATATATATATAGAGAGAGAGAGAGAGAGAGAGAGAGAGAGAGAGAGAGAGCGAGAGATAGATAGATATTACTTATGTTTATGATGCATGGTCACATGTCTTCTCATGTTTAAAAAAAACAACAACAAGAAGTTTGTGCTCTAGAAAAGGATCAACACTCAGTGAATACTCTCCTAAACCCTATGATACACTATTATGGCAAGGCTTAACTATACAGACCAATGAGCAGTGATAACTAACATGTCTTTGGGGTCATCGGGTGGGAACCTCCTTTCACCAGTGTTTCATCTAGTTGGTCCCATGACACCTCCAGGAGGCTAGACAGTGATCTCTGGCGTCCCAGAGACACTCCCCTAATGCCAGGTCTCACTGCTCTCCACCCCAACACAACAACCTCCTTAACCTTACTTACACATGGCTTTCTCAGCCCAAACAGCACTGCCACCTTCAATCAAACCCAGGCTCCGTACAAGCAAGCTCCAGGTAGAGGCTGCGCTGATACTACCTTTCCTAGCACATTCACCATACTCTATCTCACACGCTACATAACATAACTACATGTAAGCTAACGTTAAAGGAGATAAATGAACTCACAGGATCAGCAAACACACTCACCCTGCCGCATGGCCTCAAAATGGCCACAAAATGGATTCAACTAGGCCACACCCACACTTAAATAACCTTCCTCTTCCTCCTTACTAACACATGGCTTTCACAGCCCTAATTCACACTCTAATTCACACACTACCTAACATAAACTAAAGTTAAAGGAGATAAATAAACTCACAGGATCAGCAAACACACTAACCCTGCTGCATGGCCTCAAACAAAATGGATTCAACTAGGCCCCTCCCACACTTAAATAACCTTCCTCTTCCTCCTTACTTACACATGGCTTTCACAGCCCTAATTCACACTCTAATTCACACACTACCTAACATAAGCTAAAGTTAAAGGAGATAAATAAACTCACAGGATCAGCAAACACACTAACCCTGCTGCATGGCCTCAAACAAAATGGATTCAACTAGACCACTCCCACACTTAAATAGCCTTCCTCTTCCTCCTTACACTGCATGAAAAGTGGGATTTTCGGCAATCCTTGGCACTGTAAGTTGCTTTGGAAGTTCAAGTTAACGACTGTTCGCAGGAATTTACAGTTAGCACAGAAAACTGCCGATAACTGCCTGGAATTGATGTGGATTTTCAATCCCTGGCAGTTTCAAGGTGAGAAAGCCTTGGCAATTGACCCCCCCAGCCCCTTGGACTGTGTGAGGTTTTCACATGTAAATGAAAATGCTGTGAGCTATACAAATGCAAATCAGGATTGTGTGTCTGTGTGTGTGTGTGTGTGCGGGAGGGTCTGCGCTGTGGTTACAGGTACACAAAACTTAGAAATTTATTCTAATCATGGTAATTTAAAAGTAAATTTAAATTATTTTATAAGCACATACACCAAAATGTTCAGACTCTCAAAAGCCTTAATCTTAACACTTAAATTGTTCAAATAAATTTAATTGTGAAAAGTAATGAATCTATTTATACTCACAGCAATGACATGTATCAACATTTTGTTCATTTTTACCAACTGTTCATGATAACATTGGTTGTACGAATAACGCTTGCTAAATTCCACTATGGTAGATAAGGGAACACAAGAAAATAACTTCTCTTTTTTAACCTTTAATAAGTTTAAAACAGTTTACGTAGAACAGAAAGTACAGTGGTATCTGTATCAAACAACAAAAAATGGCTTTCCATAAAAATGTCTGTCCGGATGGGGATGAAGCCAAGACACTTGCAACAACATGTTTGAATGTAGTACCTTTTGACATAACATTAACAACCAAGAACTGCTTAATAATGGCTGGTCTTGGTTCAGATAGAGGGTCATTGATGGGAGTGGCTACAGAAAGACAGCCTCCACCAAGTCCCACCACAGACCTTGAGAAGAAACTGCTGGGTGTCATCAGTGGGCTGTCTTGCCAGTTAAATCAACACATGACACAGTTCACGCAGTTTGCAGTTGAGGTGAGGCAGCAAATGGCTGACATCAATTTCCCTGGAGGAGCACAGCTGAAACTGTTCTTCAGGAGAAGAGCCCACCAGGAAAAAAAAGACGAGTGCACAATCCAAAAATTGCGGTAAGTAGATATTAAATTGTCTGCTATTTTTAAGAGAATTTCCTCTTTGCACAACTCTTGAGTAAATTAAAATTGATTGTGGAAAAATATTTAAGCCTGGATATATTTGTTCACCGAAGGGACTTTTATTTTGTCTTATTTATTTATACAATGCTTATTTTGTATTTTATAGGAAATGGTTCGGCGCCTTCACAACAGTGAAGGAAATAACAGGCTTTATGAACCGGAGCAAGGGTAAGATTTAAAGAAAAAAGCTGGATGTATTCTGTTGAATGTCAGTAAATGTATACCTTCTCTTACCTATTCATTTTGTTGTCACAGACTGAGCTCTCCCCACAATGAGGCAGTGACCTCACATTTGGTGGCAGCCCTGACTGCAAGTCCAGACATGGACGGCGTGGACAGAGGAGTCCTTTTATGTAAGTAACATGTAGGTTTTATGTGTTTTGTTTGTTGTTTTTATTTAATTGCCTGTGGCTAGTTTTTATTCTTTCTAACATATATATTTTTTCTCCCAGCCTGTAAGACATACTATGAGACTGTCCGGAGGAACTTCAGGTACAGTCAACCAGACCTTGCGGACCAGGCAGCAGCCATTAAGAATTCAGCCCGCAGCAGACAGAGAAGGAAGAGGGTAAGATTTATAAGAATTTTACTATATTGTCATTGCACAGAGGACTTGTGTGTGTATGTGTGTGACACATACACACACAAGTCCATTTGAGGGACCAGTCCAAAAAATATATATGGGTCAATGACAAATAAAGCTTCTTAGCAGGTATTTTTAAAAAGTCTTTTCAAAATTGATGAAATGCATTTTATATATAAAATTATTTTGCACATAAACATTAACACATAAACATTTAAATACAGAAAAATAATCATACAAATATGTAAAAAAGGCATTAATCAAAAACTGGATAGAAGCAACTGGAATAGGCTGCAATGCAATAGACTGATAGGGTTCACTGTAATGTAACTGAAAATATATTCAAACTGAACAGGTTTCATAGTATATGGCATATATAGTCATATATGCCATGAATTGATTTAATTGTTTTAAAAGGAAATATTGCACTCAGACACAAAAATATGCATGTCATGTCATTGACCCATATATCAGCAGAAATGTCTATTGTTATTGTGTCTACAGAGCAGTACTAATAGCACTACTTGTGTTTACAGCTGCTTGAAGCGAGAAGGAGTGTTTTGGCCACCACAGAGGAAGTGGACTTCTGGAGGGGCATCACCATAGACATGATGTCTGATGAAGAGGATCACTCCGTTGACGGGGAAGTTGGATGGATTGTCAGGCCTCCATCCTTCAGGAGCCACAAGCTCTCCGACATATGTGGAAGACTTCAGGAGAGACTGGAGATGAACCCCAAATATGTGGCGACACACCACAAAAGACTTCATATTGGATCACCTTCAGATAGACTGGCACCGACCCAATATGACCCCGATGCAGCAAAGCAACATTTGATGAGGCCTGAAGCATAGCCCTCGACCTGCGGGCCGAACGCTCCTCTGCTGTTGTCAACATGGGCCCAGTGTGTGACCCAGACCAGGGAACCACTGGTTGTTCCAAGTGTTGAGACTGAGTGTTTTCTGTTTTTTGTCATGTTTTTTTAATAAACCATTACTTTTTTTCAATATGTTCCTGGCAAATGTGTTTTTTCTCAGTTAATATTGATTGCAGTGTAGTTTTCAGAAACATATATATATATATATATATATATATATATATAAATATATATATATATATATTAGTATTATAATATTATAACTATTATTATATTATTATTATTATGGTAGTAGTATTAAATGGGAGGGGCATACAACACATGTATTATAATGACCCACATGTGACCAGTAGCAACAGATTTACTGTCCAATCACAAGTGATCTTTCCTTTCAAATGTCTGTGGTGTCATCCAATGGGTGTCTGTGTAAGTCCAGCCAGGCCAGACAGCAGTAACATTCAAATGCTAATTACAGCCATTCATGAAGGTGTGACCCCCACATCCTCATCATTCCCCCCACCCCCCTCCACCCCCCACCCCCGGTGTTCCTTTCCGGCAGTTTAAGGCACAGGCAAACTTCTCTGTAAACTGGTGTGAATTGCCGGGAATCATGGAACTTGGCAGGAGTTTACAGGGTCGATAATCTGTTTTTTCATGCAGTGTTACTTACATATGGCTTTCATAGCCCTAATTCACACTCTAATTCACACACTACATAACATAACTACACTATAAATTAAAGCTAGAGGAGATAAATGAACTTACAGGATCAGCAAACACACTCACCTTGCAGCATGGCCTCAAGCAAAAGGGATTCAAATAGGCCACTCCCACACTTAAATAGCCTTCCTCTTCCTAGATTTCCTCCTAAGAGGAAGTGGATCTCTCCACCACATCTCAAGGAGTTATGTGCCCTGCTTAATAGTTCCCCCTGCTGGCCCCCAACTAACATTATTCCTTCTGTAGTAAATGAACTTGCTGGTTCTCATGGCTTCATCTGACATTTCCTTCACTGTCTTCTTCAAACTCTGTCCCCGCACTCCGAGTTCCCCCAGGAGCGAGATAGCTGATCTTGCTATAAATCCCCTACACCCCACTTCCACTGGGCAAATCCTAGTCTTCCATCCTCGCTGCTCAGCTTCTGCTCCTAAATCTGCATATCTAAGCTTTTTTCTTTCATAGGCTTCTTCCACTGAGTCTTCGAAAGGAACTGTCAGTTCAATGAAATAAACTATCCGTTGACTCAATGACCACAACACTATGTCAGGCCTCTGCTTAGTACAAACTATTTCCTGGGGAACAACAAGCTTTCCCCCTAAATCTACCTGCATTTCCCAATCACAAGCACCTACTAGGCGGCCACACCCCTGCCTCCTTACTAACTTATCCCTTCTGTATTTCTCTCCCTCACGGACAAACTAAATTGCTAAATTCCTATCTTTATAACCTTCTGAATTGACCTCTCTTCGTTTCCCTTCGATTCCTGCAGCTATTCAACACCTGGTTATGTCGCCACTTATATCGGCCTTTTGACAAACTAACCTTACAGCCTGACAAAATATGCTTTAAGGTTGCCGTACCTGAACACAATGGGCATGATGGGTCCTCATTTACCCACAGTTTTAGGTTCTGGGGAGTTGGTAGCACATCATATGTAGCCCCTACCAGGAATCTAATACTATTCTCCTCCATACTCCACAGGTCCCTCCAACTAAGCCTCCTCTTCTCTACACTTTCCCAATTCAACCACTGTCCCTGTTTAGCCTGGGCCACTACCTTTGCACCCCTTACTATCTCCTCCTGTCTACGTATCTGTTCCACAACCAGCTTTCTTTTATCTTTGGGACCTGCTGTATTCCAAACCGGTTTGCCTGAGCCAAGCCCCAGGCCTCCCCGGCCAAACTGAACATTACCTACGATCTCCGCATGCCTAAGAGCTGCCTCTGCCTGCTGAACTGCCGTTCTTGGGTTCCACTTCCTCCCCTTGGTTGGATTTGGAACCACACTCCCAACTACTACGTCCTTACTCCCAGACAACAAAAGCTCTGTCCTGACCTTAGTACATTTAAATTCCTCTGTCAAACTAGATACTGGTAGTTGAAGTATCCCTTTTCCATACAATGCAACACTACTTAGGCACCTAGGAACGCCCAACCACTTCCTAATATAGGAGCTAACCGACCTTTCAATTCTCTCCACAACAGATATTGGGATTTCATAAACTGACAATGGCCACATTAACTAGGATATAGTCCAAATTGTAAACACCACAACTTCAATTTTCCTGGAAGCTCTGATTTGTCTATTCTAGCCAATCCTTCAGCCACTTCTTTTCTAAATTTCACCACCTGTTCCTTATCATTCAACTCCACATTGTACCACCTACCTAAACTCTTCACTGACTTTTCCCTAATTGTTGGGATGTCCTCATCATCTATGACAAACTTCCTATCACTTAACTTCCCTCTACATATCGAGATGCTTCTAGATTTACTAGGCTTGATCTTCATGCTGGCCCACTTCAGGTTCTTATTTACCTTCTCTAGTAGCCTCTTTGTACATGTTATGTTATATTATATTATTAAGCCTTTACTTAATACATGTAAAATAACGTTGATACCGGAGGTCTCATTTTCAAGTGCGACCTGTATCACAGCAGCAACATCCACATCAAGTTACAGAGCCACAGACAATACGATACAACACAAGCTTAGCTCCTTGCTAACCAGCCAGCTAACATTTAGCCTTCGAGCAAGACGCCAGTCCGGGGATGTATCGAAGTCAGAGCCTGACAGGGAAGTGTTAGGATTTAACGTTAGGCATTTAGGAAGAGGATATCTTGAACAAAAGGCTGTGGGAGGTTTGAAAATAAAGGTCCACCACGTTAGTTAGCTAACGTGATGCAGTGTTAACGTTGTCATATGAGCAGTGTAACGTTAACGTAACATTAAGGCTATACTTGTGTATGTAAATTAAAAAGTGGCGAACTGTGTGAAATTACAATAAGGTGTGTAACGTAATTTAAAAAAAGCTAATGTGACATTTGACTGTCACACATAAAATATTAAGAAGATTAGTGTATGATATAGGCCTGTAGCTACACAACAATAGATAATGCACAGACAGAATATGGGGACTGTGATGGTCACCAACTTTTTGTCGTCGTCGTCGTCGTCCTCCTCCTCCTCCTCCTCCTCTGCTTATCCGGATCCGGGTCGTGGGGGCAGCAGCCTCAGCAAAGAAGCCCAGACAGCCCTCTCCCCAGCCACTTCCGTCAGCTCTTCCCAGGGAACCCCAAGGCGTTCCCAGGCCAGCCGGGCGATGTAATCCCTCCAGCGTGTCCTGGGGCGGCCCCGAGGTCTCCTCCCAGTTGGACATGCCCGAAACACCTCCCAAGGGAGGCATCCGGGTGGCGTCCTTACTAGATGCCCGAACCACCTCAACTGGCTCCTCTCGATGTGGAGGAGCAGCGGCTCTACTCCGAGTCCCTCCCGGATGTCCGAGCTCCTCACCCTATCTCTAAGGCTGAGCCCAGCCACCCTGCGGAGGAAACTCATTTCGGCCGCTTGCACTCGCGATCTCATTCTTTCGGTCACTACCCAGAGCTCGTGACCATAGGTGAGGATTGGAACGTAGATCGACCGGTAAATCGAGAGCTTGGCTATTTGGCTAAGCTCCCTCTTCACCACAACGGACCGGTTAAGCGCCTGCATCACTGCTGACGCCGCCCCAATCCGCCTGTCAATCTCCCGCTCCATCCTACCCTCACTCGTGAACAAGATCGCGAGATACTTAAACTCCTCCACCTTAGGAAGGACCTCCCCCCCGACCCGGAGAGGGCAATCCACCCTTTTCCGGCTGAGGACCATGGCCTCAGACTTGGAGGTGCTGATTCTCATCCCAGCCGCTTCACACTCAGCTGCGAACCGTCCCAGCAAGAGCTGGAGGTCACTGTTCGATGGAGCCAGGAGTACGTCATCCGCAAAAAGCAGGGACGAGACCCTCCCGTCACCGAACCTGACACCCTCCACCACTCGGCTGCGCCTAGAAATTCTGTCCATAAAAGTTATGAACAGAACCGGTGACAAAGGGCAGCCCTGGCGGAGTCCAACCCTCACCGGGAACCGGTCCGACTTATTGCCAGCCACGCGAACCAAACTCGTGCTCCTTCGGTACAGGGACTGGATGGCCCTTAGCAAGGGGCCACCAACCCCATACTCCCGGAGCACCCCCCACAGGATGCCCCTGGGGACACGGTCGTAGGCCTTCTCCAAATCCACAAAACACATGTGGACTGGTTGGGCAAACTCCCATGCCCCCTCCAGCACCCTGGTGAGGGTAAAGAGCTGGTCCACGGTTCCGCGTCCAGGACGAAAACTACATTGCTCCTCCTCAATCTGAGGTTCAACTATCGACCGGACCCTCTTCTCCAGCACCCTGGAGTAGACCTTACCAGGTAGGCTGAGGAGTGTGATCCCCCTATAGTTGGAACACACCCTCTGGTCCCCCTTCTTGAAGATGGGGACCACCACCCCGGTCTGCCACTCCAGAGGCACTGCCCCCGATGTCCACGCAATGTTGCAGAGGCGTGTCAACCAGGACAGCCCTACAACATCCAGAGCCTTATGATATCCAGGGCGAATCTCAAATCTCAGAGCTCCTCAAAGTATTCCTTCCACCGCCCGACAATGTCCCCAGTTGACGTCAGCAGCTCCCCGCCCCCACTGTAAACAGTGTGAGCTAGTTGCCGCCTTCCCCCCCTGAGGCACCGGACGGTTTGCCAGAACCTCTTTGGAGCCGATCAATAGTCTTCCTCCATGGCCTCACCGAACTCCTCCCACTCACTCCGCGACTGCCGCCGCTGCGCTCCGCTTGGCCTTTTTGTTTTGCTAAATTAAATTGATTATGATCTGTTGAACACTGAAGTAATTTAAGCTGTATTGTTTGCATGTAAAGGTGTCTGCAAAGTAGGTAGCTAGCACATATATTTCTGTGTAAAGTTTTCCTCTAGGTGACCCAGACAGACTGGACCAGTGGACACTCAACATGAGGAGATAGAACTGGACTCCAAACAAGACTTCCCGTTTGTGTAGTGAACACTTTGAGAATCATCACTTCAGCACTGACTCCAGGATAAAGACACCTTTTTTCATACAGTACCTCACAAAGAGTCAAGAAACGTATTAGTTTAAAATGATGAATTATTATCCATAACACAATTAAATGCATTACATATATTACTAATTGTCATACATTACTAAGTACTCGATTAGGGCACAGCTTCCTCCGTACTATTACTGATAAGGTGAAATGACACACCAGTGCAGTTTAGTGTTCCCTTGATGCAGAAGGCCAAATGAAGATTTTATCAATCAAGGAACATGACATGTATTTGCCAACTTTAACATTTTAGTGCCTTTTATGCAAAGACCCTTTATCAAAGTGAGAATTACTACCTTTTTCCCCACACACAGTCTGAAGAACCAATGGAAAAAATATTCTCATCATGAGAAAGCCGAACACAGCATGATTCCACAGTGGCAGTGAGCTTTGAGAACAGTTCAGTTTCCTTTTGATAGCAACAATTATGTTAATGTGGATGAATTGCATACTGTACATTCATACTCCAGTTGTTTTGATAGTACAGTTAAATTTAAAATCAAATTCAAATATAAAGTCGAATATCTACAGACTTTAAACACAAAACTATTTTATGAATGACAGCCACTTACTCAGCGATAAGATCATTTTGGTGGTGAGTGGGCTTTTAACTAAGACAGGCTGTAGTCAATGTTTTCTACCTGTGTTTTTAACCTGTCATCTTTCTCTCTTGTAGGACACTTGAGGAAAGTTACAACACCTTGACCAATGTGATATTTACTCCACAGTAAAGAGGTTGTTTCACGAGAAATTAAGATTTTGCAAATTATGACAGTGGGTCCTAATTCATATGTTTTATAATTACTGTTATAAATCTTTTCATTTATTTCATGTGTACTTTCTGTAACCTTTTAATAGTGATGATTTCATGAATGCAAGCTTTGACTTAATTTTGTTAAACTGTTTGTGTAATGGTTAGAATTTTTGTGATATAAAGTGGATCAGACAAAATTTACTTTAGAGTAAAAGCAAAAATTTTTCAAAAGCTGTTATTCATCAGTTTCCTGTGATGATTGGAAATATCGTGGTGATTTAAACCATAAACAAAATATAATCGTTATTAATGGAATCTTAATGTTTTCATTTATGTCTTAACATTTACCCAAGTTTCCATTTATCTTAGCAGAATGTACAAAAAAAAGAAAAGCTGATGTTATGTGGCTGGTTTTGTTTGAATATTTATTTAAGACAAATGAAGAAAATTCACTGAGAAACGATTCTCCTTTTGTGAAAAACAAGGAAATATCTGCACACTGAATAATTTTAAGTCCCATAGGAGGTATTATTTATTTGTGACATTGTGACATATGAGAAGGTTCTGTGGGTATTGCTTGGTATTGCGACTTATATAGTGAGGCTAAAAAAACCAACACCACATAATTGGCTGATTATCTTTCTGTTTGGCTCACTATAAAAACGTCACAATACCTTTGCCTGATGAAGACCCTCTCAGAGTTGGCAACATAGCTAACAAGTGACATGTCCTTGGGGGCTTCAAAACTATTGTGTCCAGCGAATTCTTTGTTTTTCACTTTGAGCCCTTTTATCCAGTCACATTCTTCTGTGTAACAACTAGACTTCTAATTAGTTAGTTATCTTCAAGTACAGGGTTAAAATAATCAGGCCCATACAGAAATGGACTGCCTAATTTTTTGTCAGTGACAATGTTAAACATTAATGCTTTATGTTTTATCTGTAGTGTATTATTTGTTTGCCCTTTCAATTGACAGTCAGATTTAATTGTGAAATACAACATTCAGTCACTAACAAAGACAAAAGGAGTGCAAATATAAATAGAATTTATTGAAATTTATTGAAGCAGCTCCGACTCGAATTTCTTATTTTTATTATTTCTAATCGCAGGGCAGGAATTATACCACGGACAAACGGCCTAACGGCCAGTGCCGTGGAGTCCCCGGTGTGAACCGTAATGCCCCTCCTACCCATACGGCCAGTGTAGCGTGCCCTGTTTCTTATGACGCACAGCATAGCAAGGCTACGGCTAAGTTAACATACTGACTCTCCGAGACACACACACACACACACACACATAACGTTACCGGACAGCCTCAGTCCTTAGCCGCTAACGTTAGCTCATGTTAGCACAGTTGCCACACTGCGGACACGGAGATGGAAAAAGATCCTCTGTGAAGGAAGATTGTTCACTCTGCTCTGGGAGGCAAAGATCCTCTCTGAGGAAGAGGGATCACTTTGCTGCAGGATTCACCAAAACATTTTTTTGTTTTTTGTTTTTCTTTTAATAAATTGAACACACATTAAAGAACATACAAGATCCTGTAGAGAGTTAATACATATAATACAATACAATAAACATTGTTC
Organism: Epinephelus cyanopodus; assembly: GCA_026686955.1. Lineage (NCBI taxonomy): Eukaryota > Metazoa > Chordata > Actinopteri > Perciformes > Serranidae > Epinephelus > Epinephelus cyanopodus. Next base: position 3,236,986 of record CM048932.1, on the reverse strand, counting down.
AATGAAGGAAGAGGATTTTTTAAAGGCAAATAAAATATTGGGGATTTATGTAAAAATATACATAGAGACATATGAATAACTATATAATTAAAGATATGTAGGCTATGTGAATACTCCTGTCAGTGACCCTGACCACTGGCATTGGCAAAAGAACTGGAGTTGGTCTCCGGACGCTGCACTGCGACTGCCCACTAGTGTATACAATAGGATGGGTCAAATGCAGAGGTCAAATTTCATTTCACAGGGCTTTACAGCATACGACATCCCTCTGTCCTTTAGACCCTCACAGTGGATAAGGAAAAACTCCCCAAAAAAACCCCTTTACCGCGGAAAAAAAAATGGTAGAAACCTCAGGAAGAGCAACTGAGGAGGGATCCCTCTTCCAGGACGGACAGACGTGCAATAGATGTCGTACAGAACAGATTAGCATAATAAATTAACAGTAATCTGTATGACACAATGAGAGAGAGAGAGACACAGAGAGAGAGAGAGAGATGCATATATGCATATATTGTTTTGTCTTCATTCAGTGTAATTAGCACATATTGTTATTGCGCCATTGGTTTTGGCCTTGGTGCCCCACATTTTGGCCGTGATACCCCAAAAAATTTGTATTTATCAAAGGCCAAAGTGGCCTGGCCCTAAAAATTGTGTATTTCCTCTCCTGTTTCTGTCCTCGGAGGGGCCAGTTTCAGTGTGCTGCTTTTTTATGTGCTGCTGCCTCCATTGGCTGATCGTCTCTGCTGACCTAAGATATAAGTTATGAGCAGTGCACCACACAGCCAGAAAAAGAACCTCTTAAGCAGAGCAATTAAGAATTTAGATGGGGCAAGTAGATTTGAGAAGTACTTGCCCAGCAGGGCAAGTAGGAAAAAACCTTAACGTCGGACCCTGATAATACATTTAAATGCATTCAGGGCTCCAGACTAACTTTTTCCACTAGGAGCACCAGCGCTCCTTACTGAAAATTTTAGGAGCGCCAGCACAAAATTTAGGAGCACTATCTATATCGACACAACATGTTCATAATTTTGTAGAGATTAACTGCATTACATATAATTTAGCAATAAACACAGACAACCCTGCAGGGTTCAACGCTAAGGTTTTTTTTTTCACTTGCCCGAAGTCAGTTTTTACTTGCCCTATAAAAATTGTTTAATTTAAGTGGCTATCAAATAACAAAGACTGCAGTTATTTTTATGTTATGTAATCTTTATTCACACTGTATCGTTCTCTCTCTATAATTTTGTGCCCTACTTGAGTCATGCCCACCTCTATTTATTTTCCCCCCTCTCTCCAGTTCTGCTGTATTAACACCGGGTTTAATATATTTTGCCTCCATCTCTCTGCCCTGCTCTACTCTGCTTCAACGCTACTTAGCTCTCTCTCTACTCTACCAGTAGACTACCACATCCACAAAACGCACACAGCAGTGTTTCCCCTAGGATGGAGTTGTAGCAGCAGAGGTGAAGCACACACATGAAAAATAATTTTCACATGCGTGAAACTCTTTTGTATGTTTACAAAGCACAGCCTGCTGGGATGTTTCTATGTATACTGGCACCAGAAGGGCTCTTTAGGACTCAGTACATACAGTACATGTGTGCACAGTATGAGCAGGTGAAATATCTGTCTAGCTTACATATGAGGTGTCTCAAGAATTAGGAAAATACAATTTTATTGAACATAATAAAAGTAAAAAGTCTCTTGACATGCTGCTGTTTTGTGCTATGACCTATTTAAGTGCTGGAAGTTGTTAATTACGTGACAACGCCTGAACGCAACACAAGCTCAGCACCGAGTGCCGTGCTGCGCTGCTGTGCGAGCAGCGTGTTTGTCTGTGTGTAACAGCAGTCTGTTGTTATTTACACACTTTCCATAACCATAACTTTGTCAGCTGTTAAACTGCGCCGGGCTCGGGTCAGGTTTATCAGGAAAATGCGGCCGAGCTGCTCACCTGTGTGTGTGTGTGTGTGTGTGTGTGTA